>JALBCR010003530.1:0-64514 GCA_030710515.1 Abscondita cerata | reverse complement strand
GGGCTTAGTGACCGGGAAACGTCGGCAAAAAAAGAACAGGGATGTTGAAATGGATTAAAACACTTTTTCCGAAAAGCTCCTAAAGAAGGCCTAACCGCTGTTGGGGTACTATGCAGAAAAAAATTTACAACATAGAGGGTCTCTGTCATAATTGAATAAATAATTATTTATTTTCATTCTAGACCATTGTATCTTTTTTTAGTTTAAGGAACATTTAAAGACAAATCATGCAACATTTATTTGTAGTTTTGTATTTGGTAAATTTCCACTACAAGTATTCTAATCTCAATTAATTGAAGCACTGTGAATTAAGCGTTCTAAAGTCTGTATACTATTGGCGCGGAGTAATAAATCATAATTGCTTGAAATAATTCTTTATTTTCTTGTGAAAGCGGTACTTCTACGGTTAAGTAAAAACCAATAAATTCTAACCAAAATACGATCATTGTGCCGCTCTTGCAGCATATCGACCCATCTAGGGTCTGAGAACAATAGTTTAATCTGTGTAAACACGTTGCCATCAGCCCAGGTACTGACGAAACGAGAATCATAGCCGTAGATGTGGGTATTATACCAAGATACAAAAATAATGGTATATAATACGTAAGAAGTAAAATTTGTAATGTGATCTACTATACAAATAAAATAAATAACATATAAATAATATATGACATAAATATAAAATAAAATAGTAATGCAGATATCGTCAGTACATTTATTACAATTACAATTAATTTGCGGGGACCGATTTTTAGGCATCAAAAAGTAAATTTGGCTCAATTATAAAATTATGTGGTTGTCATGGAAACTTATCAAAATGAATAGATAAAAGTAACAGGCATAAAAATGTTCATTTAAATAACAAGACATTAGTAGGTAAAATAGGTATATTTAAAAATAACTGACAATACTCACTCATGGTTACAATAAATGGTGTTTAGAGAGTAGAACACTGTTTCAGGCACATTACGCTTGGTCATTTAACTTTCTTCCTCGTCTGAAATTTCCATTTCGGAATCAGAATCGCTGTCTTGTGTGTTTACTGATATAATAATTGGCTCCAATGTTATCTCTACTAAATTATCCAGTTGCCAACATTTGTCTTCTTCCTTAACGACATGAGATACACAGTTCTTCCATCTTTCAGGTGTTACTTTGTTTAATGCATTTTCCAGAAGTTTTTCACGTCGTCGAGTTTAAAAGTGGTATTGTTACGAGCGACGTCACCTTTTACTTGAGCCCAAACCAACTCTATAGGATTCAGCTCACAATGGTAAGGTGGTAAACGCAGTACTTCAATGCCCCGATTCTTTGCCATTTCGTCAATAACATGACGTATATACTTATTCTTATGAACTTTAACAATATCCAATAATTCTCTTTTCACCATGTCATCCTCAAAAGTTATATTCTTAACAGATAACCAATCTATAATTTCTGCTTTCCTCCAAGCGCTGGTAGGTAAATTTTCGTATCTTCGTGAGTGGTAGCTGGCGTTGTCCATAACTATTATAGATCCTTGGGGTATCAAATCTAGCATCTGCTCAAAATATTCTTCAAACACATTAGCATTCATGTCTTCGTGGTAGTCGCCAGTTTTCTTTGATTCGAATTCTAACAAACCACCATCTACAAAGCCATCTTCATTGCCAATATGAGTAATAATTAACCGTGTTCCTTTCCCAGAAGGCGGTCGAAATCCTGTCGATAGCCCTTCTATAAATCCTTGTCGAGCACTCGTAACGGTATTATCATGCCATGTTTTTTTACGGTATGTCCTGCATTGATCCAGGTTTCATCCAAATAGAATATACGCCTGCCTTCACGCCTATATTTTCTTATTTCCCGAAGATAATTTCTCCTCCATGTAATAATCTCTTGTTTTCAATTAAAACGGATCTTCTATTTATCTTCTCCCAAGTAAACTTCAACTTGCGAAGAAGTTTCCACAGTGTTCTACGACTCATTTGGGGTAGATTTTCATCCTCATTTACTGCTAGTAAAATCTTATCGATTGTAGGAATCTCTTTCCGTAAGTAGAACGAGTGAACCTTTCTACGGACAGAATTCCTCATTGCATCATCTAATTCCATCGGGCGCCGACCAGGAGATGGAAGTGGGTGAAGCACTTGTCCCAAATTTTTTCTTTCCCTCACTAGTTTATAAATGGTGGATTTTGATATTCCCGTCATTGCAGAACATAATCCTACAATATCATCGACACTTTTTGCAGGGTGTTGACATCGAACAGCGTCATGCACATTTAAAATTATAATTTTTCATTAGCAGATAACGCACCACTTTTAACACGTTTTGCTGGTGAAAAGTTTTCCATTTCAAAATTATTTGCACTAACACACAAACAAACAAACAAGCCGATTCATTGCTAATAACAAACTAAACATATTTTCATTTAGAAAGTATACGAAGCCCTTCGGTCAAACAACTAATTATCTGTAATCTTTCGCAGAAATTACAACCCGTCTGCCGTAATGACTGCGCTAACGACCCCACTTTACCTGATGATAGATAATCAACACACATTTTGACGCTAAAGAATAATTGTTTTAAAATTACTTTATTTAGCTATATCGATTCTTAATTGTAATAATAAGAAACAAACCACATAATAGTAAATAATTTTTTTGAAATATTCCACAGTTTAATAAGATACAAATAGATTCATAACTTTTGTAAAACTCAGTATACGTACCTATATAAAATTAAAATTTAAAATAGACAAATTGAGAAACGACACATTTGTCATTTATCGATTTTAGAGTTTAATTTTATATTCAAATACTGTGTTTTACAAAAGTTTTGTATCTATTTATATCTTATTAAACAGTGGAATATTGCTGAATTAAATTATTTACTATGAAAAATAGATTCCACAAAGTAAGGATTGAAACAATAAAAGAAACCACATAATAATTCATATCAAGGTAGATTTTACTATTATAATATATTTACCTACTAAAAATATGATTTTCCAAACGTATCAGGTACCTACGCCACTGCAATACGGGAGATTCGATAATTCTGACAGGTTTATTACTCCGCGCCAATAGTATACTGAGTATAAATATTTAAATTTAAATATTTCGGGAATTTAGCTCAATATAAAAGTAATATAACGTGAGCATCAGTTATCAGTTTTGGTAGAAATAAAATCTTGTATGTCACATACTAGATGGTCCTTTTCAGAATGCTCGCACTCGCAAATATGTAGATGTTGATAGTATTAAATTTATATTTGCAATTCTTGACTAAATATATTCATACGTTTTTGTAAAGTAAATTGGATACACATCCAACTTTATCTGTATCATTCAGATTACTAGTATTAGTTTTAGTATTATGACTAAATTGATTATTGATTTACGGTGTAATTTGTAGGGATTAGTTGTTGACTTAAATTACAAACTTACTAATTACCTATAATCTGAAGGTTGTAATTAAAAGACCAGGGTCGGTGAAATTGAAATGTTTCCAATTTGATTACCGTAACAGTTGTACGGAAAACCTTTTCCCAAAATAAATTAAATACTTCCTCTACTTATTTACTTAAGCTTATCCATTTCATTCAATTTACCTTTTATTATATGCAATGTTATAAAACTTTTCCAGCCTCGTTGACAGCTCTTCATTCTTTTAAAGGTATAACAGATTCCAATATGCTCTTTAATGCTGCAAATATCTTCATATAAAAGGGTTTGTATTTAATATAAATTTTACTTCATTAGCTCTCTCTATTAGAGACGAATCCTAAACCTTAAAATCTTTTATAGGCATTTATCATCTCTATAATAAATTTTAGCTTTTGCTAGCTGACAAACTTTGAATTAAAATAATTTAATCAGGGTCAATAAATTAAGAAGAATAATAATGAATAGTTTTAAACACTGTGTCAATACGTTCAATGTTTAATTATGTTTTACGTTGAAAATAATGTAACATTTAGTTTGAGGTACAGAACACGTAAATATATGTATTTTTATTTATTAAATTTAAGTATTTTTGTGTCATCTTTGATATATTATTCGGTATGTGTACTAATGTGTGTACATTTACTTTGTCAGTATTTTACAGTTTCAAAAACGGCAACGCATCAAAGAAAAGTTAAGGGCTATTTCTAAATAATATAGAAGTTTTCGGTAGGTAAATTGATTTTAATGGGAGATTTAATTAGTTTTCCTCTTTCATACATAAAACGGAATAAATAAAATTGGCCTTTTAATAAATGTAATTTTAATAAAGTTTTCAAACGATGAAGTGCAATTTTCATTTATTAGAACTTCGTTAGAACGATCTATTATACTTTTTAAGAAAAGTTTAAGCTGACAATGAAAATTAACCTTCAAAAAGCTTAAATGCATTTGTCATTTTCCATAGTTTTATTTGAAAATCATTTTTTTGCTTCAATTGTACTATTTTTACGTTGCATGTCCTGACTGTTTTAATTTTTTTTTTAATTTCTTTATTGAACAATTTATTTGTTAAATTAAGTTTACCTATTTAAATTCGCTTATCCGTAAGGTGGCAAACAATACTTTATGTACATTTCAATTTATTTATATTAATTATTTAATTCAATGATTCTAGAATGAATCTCAGTATGCGTAAAAGCGAAAAATATTCTTTAGAAATTTCAATTAATTTGTTACAATTTGTCGTTGTGTATACAGAACTTTAAATTTTGCAAACCGTGTACAAAAATAACAATAGAGGCAAGCTTTCATAAGGCAAAAATTAAAAAGTTTAATGCACCAACCATATAATAAAAAACTTCAAAATTCTCGTTCCAAAAAAAGGATCTTCTAACACGTTTTGGCGCCCCGGTTTTGGCGCCGCTGTTTTGGCGCCAAGACGATTCGCACCAGGATATTTTGGCACATGAACATTTTGGCGCGTGGATATATTAACGCCGACTCGTTCAAATAAACTTGCCAGCATGGCTTGCAGTATGCATATGAATTTATTTTTTAGAGATTTAATTTTGTGCGTCATGATTTTTAATTATTTATTTATTTTATTAATATCTGTGTGCATTGTGTATCTGTACGTTCTTTCTTGAAGCTACAACAATGTTATTTTTAGTTTTATTGTATTTTTATATTTTTTGCCGGAAAGTTACTTTTAACTGCACTTTTGTTTGAAGTAAAATATATACTCACTAGTAAGGGTATAAAAATAACATTTTGAAAAAATGAAATTTATTAACTTTCGTTTCCACAAAAAGATGTTTTTCAACTTCTTTTGCTGTTGTAATATGCCGAAATTCAAAGAATCACCATGTATGTACCTCCATATCTACCTGTTAAATTCTCTCAAATTTTAAATCGGTTTGGAATCTTTGAAAATTCCAAATATTACATAGAATTCAAATATGCAAAAACGTATAAACTCTCCCATTTGAAATAATAAAGTCTGTGTCACTTTCATGTGTGCCAATATGGCGACGCCAAAACGTTCCATTTCGTGAACCACTATCATCTATAGTTCAAAACATAGAAATATCCACATACTTTACGAGAAGATATGAAAAAGTTTTGGAAATTGGAAATTCAAAATTACAACCGTTCAATTACATCATTAAACCTCTCCATGACAGTATCATACCTAGTTTTAGGAACAAGTCTATCACTGACGGCAACACATTGCGCTAACGCAATTTCACGAAATAGTTTGGCTACTACAAAATGTTTCCTCCAAAGATACGGACCGCAAAGGAAAAAACTGAATAGCTGGAAAGAAGGGAATATTATTAGTCCATTTTCCTTTAGTCTTCTTACAAATTTAACTTTATCTATATGGATTTGCACGGTCAATTTGTCTTAAAAAAAAACCTCAAATATTTTGTGTGTGTGCCCTAAAAAATTTACTACGTATTTTTCAGACTAAAATAAGTTGATATAACTAAACTTACCTTAGTGAAAATTTGCTTAGTTTCGGTATAATACAATTATGAAATCCTTTTTTTATATAAATTTTGAATCGCTTAAAAAATTTTCCTAAAATTTAGAACGTTTATACAGATCAGAAAATGTCACATTAAAATTATGGCGAAAATGAATCCATTGGCGGCGAAATTTGTTTGTAATCATTAAGCGTTTGAAATATTTACTGCAATGGATAAAATAAAGTTTATTTATCAAATGTGGATTAAATGACTTAATCCATAATTGATACATAAATCTTCTTTTATCCATTGGCGTAAATATTTCATATTATTACAAATTAAAATGAAGGTAACTTTCTGTAAGAGTGTTCAGTATTCGTTAGTAAAGTTTTATCTCTGTTGTTTTCATTGTTGATGTATCTTTGGCTTTTTCCGTTATAAAAGGATGGTTATACGCAAAATGCAAGATATTACTGTTAAATTCACATAACGAATAACCTAATAGCTTAACTATAACCCAATTTTAAAGGAATTCAGTTGCTCTAATAACTCCATCAACCACTGTAGATGTTTTAAATTCAAGTTCGTTAGTAGTAGTAGTAATTCATGTACAACTAACAAAATTGAGTTATACTCTGAAAATTTATTCTTTTCCTAATTACAAACTAGTAGTGAGTATTTGTTTGCCGAACGAATATTTAAGGATAGGTAAATATTTGATCCTGTACATACATTAGTGAAAATGACACTAACAAATACAGAAAATAGAATTAAAAGGTGATTTAACCATAAAATTTAAGGTTAAAATAAGACTAAGACAAGGAGCGATCACTCTCACTCATTTTATTTAGTATCGCACTGAAAGGGTTATCAGAGAAAGCGATATACATCAATCCGGCCTAATATATCACAAAAACGCCTTTGCGGACGACATAGCACGACTACCAAGAAGTGAAACAGAACTGTACGAGAGCGCAAAAAGCTGAAGAAAGCAGCTCAAAGAATGGATTAAATATAAATGAAGAAAACACAAAACATATGAGATGGAGTAATAATGGCTATTAAACAAATAAGTGAATCAAAACAAAAACAAGAAAAAAATATAAATTTAAAGAAGTAGAAAATTTTACCTACTTTGGAACAAACTTTTCAAGTACACCACAGTAACAGATAAAATAGAAGCAAGAATAATGGCTGTAATGTTGCATGTTCAAATCAAATGAAGGCTGCTTAAAAGTAAAAGTAGTGTCGAGGAACTTAAAGATACGATTCTATAAAAGAGCTGTATACCAAGCCAAACTTAATGGGGAAATAAAAGCTAAAGAATAGTTAGGTCATGTGATTAAAATTTTCTTCAAAAAAAAAGATCTCGAAAGCAAATTAGGAGGTCACAGAAGAAGAAGAGGTCAACACGGGTGAACGAAATTAAAGACCACTTAAGAAAACTAAAAATCACAAGATTGAGAGTAAAAACAAGGTAGGAAAGGAATGGCAAAGGATCATGCACCAAGCCTAGAGCTACAGGCGTGTAGCTTGTATTAAAATAATTGACTCTTCTTCGAGGAGGGCACAAAAAATCACTAAATACTTTTGTCAAGCTACGTTTCGTGCATAAGAGTGTGCACTTTATCAGTTTCTGTTTAATAAAACCAATGCATTAGCAGTAAGTTATACAGATATAAATCATATCATCGATTAAATTAGTGCCCTATAATAAATTCTAGGTGAAACATGTTCCATCACTTAAATGAGTTCTAAACATGACATAGAAAATAAAAATAACAAATTAACACTTAATTTTAAACAAATATTTCTATACAGGGTGGGGCAGTTTATTAGCGTCGGTCGTTATATGAAATAGTATTAAACATTTTGTAAACTTGTTTCATTTGATTTATAAAGGATCTTAAAGACTACGTTTAAAAATTATTTTAAGATATACGGAGTGTCCATTAACTGGTTGTACATATCAAAGTTGTTTTTTAATGGAACATGGTAATTTTAATAACAGTTTTGGATTCTACAGTCAAGATAAGTTGTTATTATGTCTGCTACACCAAAAATCAACTGTTTTTTCAAAATATTGATGTAGTTTTAAATTTTACCCCTGCTTCAGATATTGACATTGTCTACTCAAAACCGTCTTAAGTCGTTAGCAGAAGGAATGGACTACACAGCTGGATTAGTATTGTGATAAATTTCGAAGATAATAAACAGTGGTTCTCAAACTTTGACATTATATTAAGTCATCTCATTTTTATTTTAAATGGTACACTCTGTATCTGACAGTCTCAGTTGACCTAAAACTTAATTGTCTTCCAAAAGAAAAGTATAAAGGTAGTGAAGATAATTTTTGTACATTCTATTTTAGTACTTTTAGTGCATTTGCCAGCTAAATTCATGTTGATGTGAGTTAATAAACAATTTAACAAATTAAGTTTAACCAACATGTTTTCCAAAATATAATACAATTAACAAATCTCTAGTTTATAAAAAAACAACAAACAATCAATAACAAAGAAGCATTAACCTAGAAACGTGTGATTTATATTGAAAGCAATTAACATTAAAACAAATGCTCAAAATGATGTCCGTCGCTTTCAATACACCATCGTAAACGTTTTTAAAACGAATTCTTAACATTTAATAACACATTTGGTGTTATAGTTTGAAATGCGGCTCAAATCATGTCCTTCATATTATTAGTAGTGGTTGGTGGGGTACTATAAACAAGATTCTTAATGTACCCCCACAGAAAGAAACTAAGCAGGTCATATCCGGCGACCTCGCTGACCAGTTCTGCGTATCTCCTCTTCCTATCCCTTTTATTTAAAAACTGTGCATTTAAAAAACAGAGCACATCAACCTCCAAAATGTTGGCGGATATTTGGGTTACATCTTCTAGTAACTCGGGCAAATTGTGACGTAAAAATCTTCTAAATTTGCGTCCATTTAAAGGATCATCAATGAAGTAAGGACCAATTACATATGAACCTAAAATTTCACCCCACACGTTAAAAGACCATTCGCGTTGATAATCTATAACAATGAAAATTATGCCCACTTTTATGAAAATGAGATTTGTTTGTAAATTTGACACAATAAAAAAACTGCTGGTTTTCCCCAAGTCTCTCTAATGCCCATAAACAAAATTCAAGTGTAAAAATAGAATCTCTTTCATAGAGTTCTTGGTGAAGTTGGATCCGGCAGGAATGAAATTTGTTTCTTCTAAGAATTTTGGAAATACTTCTTTTGCTAATTCCCAATTCCTGACTAACGGTCTGTGGCTTCTGTGCGGATTTTCCACTAACGATGCCAGCACATGGAATTCTACATTGTCATTTCCCAAAAGTAATCCATTTCAATTTGGCTTTTATATGCCACGCTTCCTGTTCTGACTAAAACGTAGCAATCTTTCAAAGCAACGCCGGCGCTGGTCTGGATGATCTCGGTCGGATTGTTGAAGCCAATAAATAATTTTCTTGGCATTCCCCAACTACCAATAACATGTCGCATTTTTCTTGCAAGCTTTAAACTTTTATTTTTATTAATTCTTAACAAAACAGTCCCATTGTTAATAATGACCCAATTGTAGATTAAATTTTAGTTTGTCAGTCTTGAGCAGATGACTATGAAAAATTCAACACGTAATGCTCATAAGTACGCAATGTTTGAAATAAAAACGCTTATATCTCAAAACTACCAAGACAGGTCTAAAGAACCCTTAAACTTGTTGTAAGACTATTAAATTTTATATCAGATTAGACCATCAGATACAGAGTGTGAAATACCCTTCAGTTTGTTTTGTAGTCCTTTGCTTCTGCTAATGACCTGACAAGGTTTTGAATAGATAATGTAAATATCTGAACAAATTATAGATATCTTGACTGTAGAATTCAAAAATGTCAAAAAACCCATGTTACATTTAAAAAACATAACGCTGATATAAACACCCTGTATATGGACACTCTGTATATCTCGAAATAATTTTAAAACTAGGTCTTTATAACCCTCTACAAAATCATGTAAAACAGGTTTTCAAAATGTTTAATACTATTCTATATATCGACCGACGCGATACATACTGCCCACACTGTATAAATATAAACGCTTATGTTGGCTATAATTATCGAAGGATCGACTTATGTAACTGCTTTTACATGCCTGTCGACAAAGTTGCTTAATGCGAACCATTGCGTACGTGATCGCTAACACGAATCGACACTTGATGTCGCAAAACTTACAGTTTGAATATGATGTACCCTCCAGTAGAGAATATAGTTGACAACACGCATTTGTACAATAGTGAACTTACACTCGAGTTCTCTCACTCCTGAAGAGTCCCAAAAGAACGAAACAGCTGTCGAGTGATTCTCAGTGTTTGTTTGCTATTGTACAACCTCTTGCGAATTTACAGCGGCGATTCGAGATTTTTATTTTTGCCAACGCTTATGTTGGCTATAATTATCGAAGGATCGACTTATGTAACTGCTTTTACATACCTGTCGACAAAGTTGCTTAATGCGAACCATTGCGTACGTGATCGCTAACACGAGTCGACACTAGATGTCGCAAAACTTACAGTTTGAATATGATGTACCCTCCAGTAGGGAATATAGTTGACAGCACGCATTTGTACAATAGTGAACTTACACTCGAGTTCTCTCACTCCTGAAGAGTCCCAAAAGGACGAAACAGCTGTCGAGTGATTCTCAGTGTTTGTTTGCTATTGTACAACCTCTTGCGAATTTACAGCAGGCGATTCGAGATTTTTATTTTTGCTAACGCTTATGTTGGCTATAATTATCGAAGGATCGACTTATGTAACTGCTTTTACATACCTGTCGACAAAGTTGCTTAATGCGAACCATTGCGTACGTGATCGCTAACACGAGTCGACACTAGATGTCGCAAAACTTACAGTATAAATATAACATACTTTAAATGGTCAAACGAACAAATAGGAATGACTTGATAACAATATGATAATGGGAATTTTTCTTCCTGTTTTATTTTAGTGAATAATTTTTTATAAATTAATCTAGAAATAGTGCTTACATTTTGGTATCACTATTTCGAGTAAGTAGGTGAATCAATCACCTATAATTACACTGGCGCTCAAAAATTTCGAACACTTCCCAAGTTGTTGTTAGGGTGCATGAAAAATTATGAAATCTCTTAAATTACGTTTAACTAAAGAACAACATATTAACAATGAAAAAAAACAAAATGCAAGTTAACCATTACAATGGAATCAACCTACAAAGAAATTAAAAAACCTAACACAAAGTACAAATTTAAGAGTTCATAACGGATGTTATTGCCATGAGCTCTTAATTTTATAACTTTCCTTAAACGATTTAGCATGCTAAATCAGTATAACCATGGATTTGATTCCATTTTTCTTGTAAGGCCATTCGGCATGCAAGTATAAAATATCCAACGTTGTTGTTAGATTCAGAAATTTTAGGTAACGAAATAATACGTAATAAACACGTTTTCTCAATAGTATATTACATATTGTAATTCTTGTGGTAGAGATGAAGTCGTTATTAGAGTTGTTTATTTTGAAGAATAGGAACAACAATAGCATATATTTAAGAAAATGCATAAAGTTACGTTTGAAAGTGATATTTGTTAATAAAAAAGAAAAATACTAGGAGGCGATAGTTCCAGCAATGAAATATATTTAAATTCAAGGCATTTCCATTGAAATTAAAACCATGGAACACAAGGATTTCTTAATTCACGCAATTCTTTAAAGAAAAAAGTAAGTGTATGCAGTAGGTAATAAAGCAAAAGTAAAAATTTAATCCATATTTGTAGGTACTTTCATTGGAAATGCTATTTAAGATATTGTATATAATACTAAACATACTATAATTTTCTTCCAGAGACGTAGAATCTGAACGAGGGCAATTACCAATTTTATTTATTTTATTGCTCTTACCTTAAAAACTCAATATATCTCAAGCATCAGTAAGAACTGTCGCTTAAATTTAAATATTTTTCCTGATATAAAAGAAATTACGTGTATTTTACGTAATTAGTTTGAAGGCGTTAACGCCTAAAAAGTTCAGTGTAGAAAATAAGAAAAGTTTTAAACTTGCAATTAATGACTAAAACTATATTCATTAATCAATCCAACCAAAAATTATAATTTACCCAATCATCCTTTTCTGATTAAAATTACTTTTTATTGCTGATCCAATCTATACTTAATATGCAATAATAAAATTTATTTTTAATTAAACCGTAATTTAAACAAAATTAGAGCCCATAAATATTAATTTTATAATCGATCAGTAAGTTTTCCCAAAAGAGACGTTACAGTATTACTTTATTCAGCTTTCATAGATAGGATACGTGTCATTTATCTAGATTGCATGGAGCGCAAGTAATTACAAACCCTGCTCCAATCCCTGTTTTCTTATCTGTTTAATTTTATACTTCGTAAATTATACAGAAGACTCACCAATATCATTACTTCAAACGTGCTATAGCGAAAGCCTTTTTTAGCATTAAAATTTAAATTAAAAATTTTGTATTTCCTTTGATTTACTTTTATGTATGAATGTGTGTTTTGTAATTTATAGAAAACGCTTATAGTCAAGATTTCGTAAAGAACTAATTAATTATAAAGTCTTTTAATAAAAGTAACGCTAAGAACTTTTAATGAAAAAATTTAATTGAAATTTTGTTGATGTCTGTATAATAAATCAAATCAATTTAAGTCCATGTAATTGTTTTTTAATGCTTGAGAAGGGCAATTTTAAAATTTAATAAAACAAAAGTCTTCTAAAAAAGTTATCCAACTATACCACACTTCCTTTTTGTTATAAAAGTATTTTTATGTTACGTTAACTTTGTTATTAGTTGCGTAAAATTACATTTTCTGTGCTAAAAATGTCAATGCTCTTCTAAAGTGTTTTCATCAAGCTTCTCACAAGCAAACTTAATACTTAATACTTGCTTGTGAGTTTGTTTATTGAATTTTTGGTTCGATGTAGAATATTTTATTGAATGTGTTCGTTTACAAGTCGCTGATTTCAAATAGTTTTAATTTAATGCAACAAGTCATTCATTTCTTGCTCTATGTTTATGTTTGAATATGTTTAATTTAAAAATTTTGACCGTTTAATTGACTGTTTGTGTTAGCATAACAAATTTAAAATGCATTATTTTTCAATACTACATAGAAATTTGTTGCATGAATGTTAAATAGAAAAGGTAACACTCGTTTAGTTGTTTGAATATTAAATGAGACGGAAGATTATACATACCTACAGTGAGCTTTTTTACAACTGAACAAGGAAATACAATATACCTATTTTACAATTGATTAGCATAGACTTTTAAAATTCATTATAGGGATACATCATGTATTTTAATAAACACGAAGTGCTTGATTTATGTCAATAATTAAATACATTAACCATTTTTGACAAAATCTGTTCCATTACGAAGAATAGAGTACCATCTGTAAGAAGGAAATAAAATCACAATTATATTATTTGGGTACATTATGTACCAATTATCATAATAAAACAGATTTGGATAAAAATGTTCACGTAATTTGATGCATCCGGCACGAATGCCTGAACTATCTTTGCGGTTCGAGGGTGTCAAACGACGATCCTCTCGCTAACTGTAATAACTAAACTATATATGAAAAATGACTATTCAATAAACAAATTCATTTGATTTATATGTAAGTTAAAGTTGCAACTTCTATATATGTAAATACAAATACAACAACATTCTACTCACGATACATTGGAAGTGATTAAAAGGATATATGCAACTACCATCTATACCGGGTGTAAGGGTTCATGGTACACCCTCCGTTTCTCGCTTAGTTTTAAACATAATTGATTGAAATTTAGACATCCATATACATAATAAATGACACTTTTGAATATAACAATTTTTTCACTTACGGTTTTGCCGTAAAAAATCTGTTGTAGTCAAAAGGTGTCATTTATTATGTATATGGGATGTCCCAAATTTTAATCAATTATCTTTAAAACTAAGGGGAAGTGAGTGTACCTAATCCTGTTACACCCTGTATACTAGGAATATATGTGCTAGGATTCAAAATTTGTCTGTTTCTTTGTGCCTCTATAGGCTCGGTCAATATAGGTGGTAGGCGAATAGGGGTCTAGGTGACGGTGGTGTACCAGGGGACTTTAATCCTGGTCCGGTCTTATAGGACGGGGGTTTCATCTAGTCTAATCTATCATTTAATCTCTGCATGGGTTGCATGTGAGTTGCGACCATTCTTCGAACCCGTGTAGGAGTATACCACCAGACCTACTCTTCGAATCACCATGAATAGTTAGCGGGCGTTGTCCATTGGGAACGACCATGCCATCTTCTATTCGACTACAATTCTTTGACGGCTGGGTTGGCTTGGTATTTCCCCAAAACATATACTACGACGATAATCTAATTTGCGGTTGGCGATGATATTCTATACAAATCTACTGTACTTGTTGCATCGTGTGTGTGTACGGAAGCATCAAACAATGAATTGCGAATATGGCGGTCCAAAATTTCTTCATGAAAAAACACAAAACTATATTGGCCAATTTCAAGTAAGGTCGACAAAAGTGCCGGAGAAGCGGTATTTTCAAACTATCAATGTTTATGACAAAAATATACAGTCGCAATCATATGTATCGTTGGTTGCATAATTCAATAACATTTAGGTTTGCTTTAGAATTATCAGTATAATTGCAGGGTACAAGAAACAAAAACAAGTATGTAAAAAATTATTTAATTGAAAATTAAAAACTTGCTAATGAAATTGAGTTTATCAATTAGATGTTTATAACAATTTTTTTTTTACCACACTTCGTTATTTTATCTCCAATTATGATTGTAATAAATTGGACCATTTAAATTGCATAGATAATATTTTACGTGGTACTTTTCCTATGAACACTTTTTGTAGCAGTAACGTCAATTTGAATCAACTAGAATGTCCTTGTAGATACAGGTATATTTTCTATTGATGGATCTTCTTCTTGATGTGCCGTCTCCTTATTGAAGGTTGACCACAATAATGGCAAATTCCATTCTATTCTGAGCCGTTCTCAACAGTGTGCTAGTTAAGTTCTGTCCATCTCTAATGTTCTTGAGCCAAGAGCATTGTCATCTACCCGGTCCCCGCCTGCCCTCTATCTTTCCTTCCATTATCAATCTGAACAGAGAATATCTTTCATGGTACATTATGTGTCCTAGGTATGCGGCTTTTCTCTTCTTTATAGTGATCAGTAATTCTCTTTCTCTTCCCATTCTTCTCAATACCTCATGATTCGTCACCACACTATACAGGTTTATACTGATCTTCTGGGGCACCATACACAACACTTACATCACAATACAATATTTGTATAATGTACCATACGAATAAATAAATAAATAAATCATTCGTCACATGTTCCGTCCACGATATCCTCAACATCCTCCGGAAGACCCACATCTCAAACGCCTCCAATCGATTTAGTGAGCTAATCTTTAGCGTCCACGCCTCCATTCCGTACAGCAGAACCAAGTGTACATACGTAACACATTGCAAAGTTATATTGCTCCAGACCCGTATTGCACAGTAGATTTCTCATTTTTATGAAAACTGATTTTGCTTGCTCGATCCTTGCACGTATTTCTGTATCTGGGTCCATTTTGTTCGTTAACCAGCATCCTAGATATCTGTACTTATTCACTTGTTCTATTTTTTTGTTATATACTTCTAGATTTGCCAGTTAGTTGGGCCTCTACTAAACACCATTACCTTTTGTTTTGTTTATATTTATTTTTAATTCCAATGTATCGCCTTCTCTTACTATGTTATCCCTCAAACGTTGGAGTCCCTCCGGGTTGTCCGCAATTATGGCTGTATCGCCTGAATATCTAAGGTTGTTTAGTATTCTACCATTAATTTTATGCCGTCTTGTGCATTTTCTGTTGGTTTTTAGAATATATGTTCCGAATAGATATTGAATAGAATCGGCGATAATATGCAGCCCTGCCTAACCCCTCGTCTAATTGAAATCTTTCTTGTAAGGTCTCCTTGAAGTTGTACTGATGCTACTTGTTGTTTGTAGAGGTTTAGGATAACTTTTGTGTCGCAATTGTCTAATCCCCCGAGAGCCCAAACAGTGCTTCTCTCGTGCCAAATCCTTTTCGAAATCCAAACTGTTGATCGCTGAGATCCATTTCGCACTTGTCTGTGATTCTATTGTGTATTATTTTAAAGAGTAATTTTAAGAACTGCCCTATTAGACTTATTAGGCGAAACTGGTCACATTTGTTTGCATTTCGTTTTTTTGGGGTGAGGATGAAGATTGACTCGTGCCACTCTCCAGGCAATTTAACCGTTAGATATAGTACATTAAAAAGATTTACAAGTATTTCCATGTTATTTTCATTTATAAGTTTGATCATTGTTTTCAGTAGATGTATTGATTTGCGAACTTCACTTGCTATTATTTTTAGACTGTTCTCTCTTTCTATCGTCGGTAATTGGAACTGTAGTTCATCGTCAAATAGTTTTTTATATATATTTCGTCCATTCTTCTTCTTCTTCTGTCCAATCTATCGTCAGTTTGTTGTCGCTATTTACTAGTTTTGTTGTTAGGCGTGTTTACTGCGTGCCTGTAACCTCTCTTTAATCTATTTGTGAACATTGAAAAGGTCGTGTTTTTTCTGTAAGTACTCTATCTCCTCACATTCCCTTATCATCCATTCTCCCTTGCGGTTCTGATTGCACGCCTGATTGCTTTCCGAATCTCCCCGTACTTTGCCTGGTCTCTCGTTTTGCTCTCTCTTCTTTCGTCCATCAACTGCAGTATCTCATTATTCATCCATTTCTGTTTTTTCTTGTCTGATCTAGGCTCTGGTTTCAGTTGATGAATAGAAGCACAAATTAAAATTTGAATTATTTTTAATTGTTAATACTAATTATCGCTATACTGTATTAAATTATTATTAGTGTAATTTGTATAGGTGGATTAGTTTTAGTTAGTTTTAATGTAGTCTTAGTCCTAATTTGTCGGTGGAAAGTAGTTTAACAGTGGAGGGTAGTCATGTCACAGTGGAGGGTAGTCTTAAAATTAGTTGTAGGTTTTTAATTAGTTTTATTTTATTAGAAAAGGATTTTTATTTATTAGTGCTAAGTACATATAACTTTGTGTATGTTTTAAAATTGACGTTATTGCGTGTGTAAGTATAGCCCCAATCAAATAACTTTTTGACAATCTTGTTATTTTCATTTTGAATTATAGTGGTTGGTTCTAAGTTTAATTGTTCATGGATAGCGTCATAGATGTCACTACTTACAAACAAAAATATTGGAACCACATAAAATCAATTACCACTTTAGATGTATCTGAGTTTACCAACATCATATCATTCTCATTTGACTCAATTTTTTTATCTCCAATAAAGTAATTTTGCAAACAAAAATTTGGCATTGCTATGGGAAATTCTATACCACGAGTTTTAGCAGTCATTACCATAAATGATTTAATTGTTTTTGTCATCAACCAACTAACCTACCAACCCATTTTCATTCGATCTTATGTCGATGACATTATTGCATGTATCACCACGAACCAAATAGACGAAGCACTCAGAATTTTTAATAGTTACAACACCCACCTATCATTCACATTAAAAATTGAACAAAACTACAGAATACCCTTTCTAGACATTTTAATTATCAAAAATGCGGTTTCCACTTTTTAAAAATTGATTGGTATAAAAAAGAAATTGCATCTAACAGAACAGTAAATTATTTATCAAAGCACCCACTAAATCAAAAAATAAATATTATAAAACACATGAAAGAAAATTATTAACGTTTGCAGCCCTGGATTTATTAATAATAATGTGAAAAAAACTAAAAATATCCTTAAAAAAATAACTATCTCAACGCCTTAATTAATTCAATTTTATTTAACAACCAGAACCACAACAAATCATCCCCTCAACAACAAATACCATTAACTTTCTATACCAAAGAATTATTAACATCCCTGGACTCAGTACAAAACTCAAAAAGATTTTAACGTTGGACAACTTAAAATAGCATTATATAATGACAATACGTTCTAAAACAAACATTCGTTCGACTGGGCTAATTTCTGAAATCTACACATATAAAATCGTGGTCCGGTTTGTCTGTCTGTCTGTTTGTATGTATGTTCGTCTTCCCTCCGAAACGGCTGAACCGATTTCGGAGATCAATGCGTCAAGTTGACCTGACCTTTGACCTCTAACCTAGAGCGGTGACCTCAAGTCTTTAATTACATGTGTGTCTAGATTAGGCCCATTTTCAAATGGGTTTGGTTACTAGTGATTTTTATAAATAGACACCACAATAACGTCAATTTTAAAACAGACAACTAATCTTAAGACTACTCGCCTCCGTTACATAACTACCTCCACCGACAAATTAGGAATAACACTACATTAAAACTAATTAACTAATCTACCTATACAAATTACGTAAAAATAGTTATTTATGTAGCAAGGGCGTAAAGTAGCTGTTTTAGGCCCAGAGGAATGTACGTTGTGCCCGAGCGTAAGCGAGGGCTCAATCAGGACGAAGGCTAAAACAGCTTTACGACCGAGCTGCATACATAATTTTTACACGTTTTATTATTTGGTATACAAAAAAGTAAAACTTTTATAAATTGCGTTAATCTACTGTATTATTACCATCATAGGTGTCTCGGAAAAAAGGCAAAAACATCAAAAAATGTGCTTCTAGCAAATTTATTTGAGAAGTCAGAAGTATTTAAATCATCAACACCTTGGTCGATTTATTCAATGTGGAAGGCCGCTATCTCAATTAATGAAAATCCAGAAATAAGCAATTTCAAAAAGTAACTGTATTCCTAAAAGAAATTGGGACCTAAAAATTTTAACAAGGGGACACATTTTCAAATTTATTATAGAATCTCCAAATAATAGATTTTTAATGATGAAAGTAAGTAAATTATTTTGATTAATAATATTATACCTAACATAATATTAAAAATTAGGTGGCTTTAATCATTGGAATTGCTGGGACTTGCCGCAGAGAGGAATTGTCGCAGCTATCCATTGACGACATTGACAATTTAGGGTCTGTTTTAATGATTGTGAAGGTCTAGTCTAGCCTATGTTTTGGAAATAAACGACCTTATTTGAATTGCATTCACATGTTGTTAATCTAAAATACAAGCAGAGTAATAATAATAAATTACACACTTATTTTATGCTTACCCGAAACAAAGATTTCGAAATGTCTTTAGCCTTATAAAACTGTTTTGTCATACAGGAGTAGGATTACGATGGAAATAATAAAACGGAATGCAAACTCATAGAGAACAAGCGATAACAGGACTAAAATAAGCAAATAGAAAATAAAGGAAGGAAAAGTAGAAGAAAAATGATTAAGGTTAGGTTAAGGATATTACACTACTAAAGTTTTAAGAAGGGATGGCTGCATTCATGCAGTGAAATAGAAGCACTGTGAAGTGTGACGTGAATTGCACATAAACGTTTACAGAATACAGTTTTTTAACAAGCGTATCAATCATTACAATATTGTTAAAGTTGATTACAGAATAGTCAATACAATATACACCAATAATGACGATTTGGTTGCATCCAGCAATACATTAGATCAATTTTAACGATTTAAAACCAAAGCCCACGGGCGCTAAAGTAACACTTTAAGCCCGCGGGCAAAAAGTTTTACACTTTACGCCCAAAATGGGGTTAAAAAGTTAATTTTACGCTTGATCGTGTAAAACCAAATTTTTCTCTTTACATAATGTATGTCCACCAATCTGTTTTGTTTCTTGTACCCTGTAATAATACTAACTAATTTTAAACAAACTAAACGTTAGACTATAAAATAATTTGTAATTGTAACTTCCCTAGTTTTTATCTGTGTTTATCTGTTCATACACTTGACTGTTATAAACTTGATGAATAGCATAACTCATAATTGTTTGTATTTGATATTTCCAATAAACCGTGGTTCGAGGAAGCATTGGCTCACAATGCAAAACGTCACCAAAAACTAAAATCAAAGTTGTTACTCTAATCATCCTAAATCAGAAAGGTCAGTTTAGAAAGGAGGAAATTCTTTTCTTTTCCGGCAAAAAATAAATATCAAAATTATGCTAAATATGAAAACCGCTTTTGATGCTTTAACCAGCTTTCATAGTTAAATTGTATTGATATTAAATCAATCTTTCATTTAAAACAAACCCAAGAACCCTGAGGTTAAGCTGAGTAAATTGAGTTTTAGATTTCAATTAAATTTTTTTTAAACTAAAATACGATCCAACGCAATATGTCGAGATCTAATCTACAACCATACACTTTACGAAATATAGGTTAATTGAGACTACTGTTCTACTCTTTGATATTGTGGTAAGTAGCTGCTAAAACCTCATATCAAACATAAATCAGTAACAGCGTTAGTGTGAACGCTCAGCATCTTCGCTTATTTTGGAGAAAAAACCCGGAAAAGAGCAAGAAGATGTAGTGAAATAAAAGTTAAAGAAAACGTTCGTCATCTTTGGGCGCCACATTCATTCATACCCAACAAATTACGATTACAGTTCAATAATATAAAGTATACACTAGCATCTGTATCTGACAGCAATAACTAATTCAATAACCGAATTGAATCTTCGTATTTTTAGTCTAAGATCTATATTGAGGGAAGTGTAATTGTCAAAACTATTAATGACGAGATGTCGACTTATTGTATTCTTCAATTTGTACGAAATGCATTTCCTGGGTATTCTCACATTTTATCTGAAAATTCAACAAGTACATGTCCAGGACGAGTCAAATCTTTAATGAGTTCTTTTCCTAGACGAAATTTATTGATAATTGACAATGCGTTTCTGTTGAATTGTGTTCCTAAGCACGTTGAATATAAAAAAAATTATTATATTTTGATAGAATTAAGTTCTAAACTTTTAGTGTCCAACCTGAAGTAATTTAAATTGTAGTAAAATACAAAATTGTGTTAAAACTATTTATTAAATACAAGTTCAACTTTCAAAGCGATATGTAAGTTGTACAATATTCGATCGTTATTGAACTTTACTTGCTTCCAAATATTTTGCATGGGAATGTAAAAAATTCTACAAGGGTTCCCATAGTCCGTGTACATAGAGCTGCTGTAGATTTCTGGGACTAAAATATACCGATTTAACCCAAAAGTTGATAGTTGCCAAAATACAAAGCGGCAAAGTGATTATTTTTTATTAGCTTTTCTTGGATAATTTTCTTAATAGCTGTACTATTTGCAAGAAGTTGTGTACTCGGAGTTTTTTTGGGATGAGAATTTAAAATCCGTTCTCATGTTTCTGGTAAATTGCAAGGGCACCACTTTCGACACTTTTTAAATTTACAATATCCTAATTTTTGTGTGTTTTCCTGTATAAAATTTTTATTTGATTATTTTTATACTCCAATTTTTCTGCCCCAAGAAGATATACTTAATAAATGTCGCTCCGAGCAACAGTTTCTGAGATAATTGGTTTTTGCTTTATCTTGAATTAAATAGACAAATTAGCCATTGCCTTCCTTCACACTATATCCAGGCTTAGGACTGGTCCAAATTAATAATTAAGTGTGTTGAACATTTATTGTGAAACCAAAACCACTTAAGTTAAGCGATTCTCTTTTTTTCTTTATTCTTTATCTATTTAGCCAGTTTGCTTTTACATTATTTCTGTTGTTGACCCTTTGGTCTTTAAATTTATTATTGTTGTTTGCTCGTTGATCTTTAAACAAGCTCAATTATTAATTTGAACCAGGTCAAAGTTTGGATAAAGTGTAAAGGAAGGCAATCTCGAATTTGTCTATTTAATTAAAGATAAATTAAAAATCCAATTATTTCATAACCTGTTGCTCAAGCAACATTTTATTTTAAGGCAGAAAAAGTTGGAGCATAAAAATATTCAATTAAAAATTTCATACAGAAAGACACAAAAATTAGGACATTATAAATGTAAAAAGTGCTGTAAGTGGCGCCCCTACAATTTACCACAAAAATGAGAAAAGGATTACAAACTCTCATAAAAAATCGAGTACCCAATTTCGTGCAAGTAGTACAGCTATTAAGAAAATCATCCAAAGAAAAACTAATAAAAATAATAACTTTGACGTTCCGGATTTCGAAAACTATCAACTTCGGATTTTGTACAAGAAATCTACAGTAGCTCTATGTACATCGGAATATCGGAACACCCTGTATATGACTACCTTATACAGGGTGATCTGGGTAGAGTGTGCATTAAAAGTTTTTAAACTTGCAGATAACATACAAACTTATAATTCCTTTTACATGGGTCGATTGTCTATATAATTTTGATGTATTGACTTGACCGTTTTTGACATATGTCATTTTTTTCAAAAACTGGTTTGTGTAGATGTTAACGAAAAATTTTATCTCGCAAATCAATTGAGATTATAAAATTGAATTTGCGGAGCAGTTGGCTGGAAATTCAGGCTTACTCCATATGTCCTACTGGTGGTTATATTTTGTTTTATATTGGCACATGCAATTTTCTAATATCACAATCAAAAGTGATCAAAAAGTTAATTTTTTCAAACGACACCTTCTGCTTTTATTACGTCATTCGAGAGAAATTAGGTATAGAAAATTTTCAATTTTCTCGAATGATGTAAAAAAGTAAAAGTGTCATTTAAAAAAATTGACTTCTTGATCATTTTGATTGCGTAATTTGAAAATTGCCTGTGTCCATATGGTATAAAATGGAACTACCAGGAGTAAGCCTGGATTTCAATCAACTGCTCCATAAATTTAATTTTATAATCTCAATTAATTTTCGAGATGAGAGTTTTTTGTTAACCACTGCAAAAACCATTTTTTTTGAAAAAAATGACATGTCAAAAACGGTTAAGAATAATATAACATAATTTAGGTTATATACACTCAGAATTATATGGACAATCGACCAATATAAAAGAAATTATAGGTTTGTATTTAAAATAACACACTCTGTATAGTTGAAGGTCTGAAAATATTTTAGGTAGAACAAAAATAATCAATTATGGCTGCGTACCATAATTCAAGTTTTTGATTTATCTTCAAGTTAAAAATCTTTTAATGCACGCTCTACCCAGATCACCCTGTAATGTAATTAACTATTATAACTTTGGACTAATTGTGTTGAAGATATATATCAAAAATATTTTGTTACAAAATCAATAAGACATTAAGAAAGTTAAAATGTTTTGTAATAAAAATAATAAGCATATGTACTTTCATCAAAAGAAAAATTATTAAAGTGGAATTCGTCTTCAAACGTTTTATTCTTGATGTACTTTTAAATTAAATAGCACATTAATGACTGCACAAAATTTTTGTTTCTCCGTTTTCAAATTTATAACAAATATTAATGTAGGTACTCAAGGTATTAGATAATATCTTTCAGTCTCATATTACAGTTTCTATGTATTATATCTTCTAGTTTGATGGTAAAACATGATCATTAAATTGGTTGTTTGCAAGGGTGCATTATTAGCCTAATAAAACATTCGCATCATGTATCCTAAGTCTTTAATAATAGTTGACGTAGGCTTTGCGACCAATTTTCACCTCCCTTTTGCTCCTACCTACCTTAATTGCCAACTCCAAGGATTAGCATAGATTTTTTGTTTAAAAGACGATAGTGAAATGAATTTTAAATTTTTCCTACGCACTGTTTTGTCATTTCGGTATTATAAAGAATATTTATTAGAATTTTCAATTTCAAAACTACCTGTGGCAGTTAAACATTAAAAGAGAAATACGTGACCAAACAAGGATGCAGGCAATATTAGGGTAGTAACCATAGAAAGGAGCGCATACATTTAATAGGCGCTGAATGCGTAATATCTCGGTTGGTCACAGGCAAACCTTTGAATTATACATGAGCTTGACGCGTCCTCGCATAAAAGAAGTAATTAACGGTAATCATTCTCAAAAATTACTACGATATTTTATAGCCAATTTATATAAGGAGATCAATTTTAAAAGTTTATAAAATCTTCAAAGAAATCAGTACATTAAAATATATCTATATTCCCGAATGGATTAGCATTTTCGGTTTTGCATTCATTCATTGTGGAATTAGAATATAGACTTCTTAAGAATAAAAGGACACCGTAATTTATTGTTAACGTAAGAATAGTAAAACATTTAATTTAATTTAGTTTGTGGTGGATATCAACAGCAAAGTTTGGTAGATATGGAAATCAAATTATTTATTAATGATTAACTTTTTAAAAATATTTGATATTATGAAGTGAAGTTTACATTTTAATTAAAATTAATTAACTTTAATTAATAATTAAAATCAACGATTTTAATTATATTTGTTAAAGTTTATGTAGTTCAATTATATATACCACTACAAGTTAGTTTATTTATTAAACAAGAATATATACCTATATTAAATTATAGAACACGTTAGTAGTGAAATCAATTGTTTGTAAATTAATCAAATTTGGTAGTTTTCAATTTTAATTGATAATGTTATTTGTGTTAGCAGCATTGAAGTGTCAAAAATAAACTTTACAGTCGCTCAAACTGACACGGCGTATGTGAAGCCAATTACCACAAAATCCTCTTCATTTTGAAATTTTATTTTTATATTTAGAAAGCGCAATAAAATAGTACAAAACATCCATTGCTCTTCAATCACGTATTTTATTCCTCACCTCTCCGCTACGAAATTTTAAAAATAGATGCTTAATACGTTTTGTATTGTAATATACCTACTATTTAAAAAAGTGAATGTTAAACCTCCCACAATTTGAAATAATTCCTAATACGCGTGAAAGTTTAGAATTTATGTGTATGTAATAACATAAATACCAAATATTATTACATTTAACAAATTGCTACCGAATGATCAGAGTTTTGAATTTGTATATTTTACAAAAATGTAGATATAATTTTTACTTAAAAATTAAATAAAATAATAATTAAAAATTAAAATTAAAATCGTATGTTTATGTAGCATTTTAAGTAAAAAATACTTTGTCTTCACGTCCGCATAGAGTGTAATAAAATGGAATCTCAAAAATTATGTCAAATTTCGGGAAAAAATCATTCGGAGAAAATAAAACGATAAAATGTCATTTTGTTTAAAGTACTTAAGCACCCGTCGTAAGATATATTCAAAATTTTTTGTACAAATTATTACATAACCAAATAGATTGTATCAATATTGTATCGAAAATTAAATTTTTAGTACCAAATTCAAGTCGCCGATCACCTATAACATTTTATAATGTCAAAGCAAATACTAACCTTATGTTAAAATCACCTGTACATATAATGTGTAACAATTTCAATACCATATCATATCATTGTGACATTAACTACTCAAAATTAACAGTAATTGTTAGTTTAATACATTAATCCATTAATTTTATAAGTTAATCCTAGTACATAATATGAATAGTTCTGTTAAGGTCTTGTACTGTTGGGCAACAAATAAATATTATTATTATTATTATTATTATTATTATTATTATTATTATTATTATTATTATTATTATTTTCAGGTATGCACGGCCTAAGCCGGTATAATTTGGTTGGAGAGTATAAAACTGTCGTAACCAAATGTTTATCTCTTTTCTATTATTCAGAATATAGGAATCTACGTACTATATGACAGGTGTTAAGGATTACTGTCTTTTGCATTGTTTGAAACCTCCAGTTTTTTAGTGATCTAAATAGAGATATGGGGATTGTTCCCATGTTGGATATTATAATGGGGATGATTCTAACTTTTTCAACTTTCCATTGATCTTTGACTTCGAAGCTTAGATCTATATATTTACTAATCTTTTCATTATATGTTTTTTCCAAATTGGTATCGTTTGTCACTGCTATATCTATCAGTATTACTTCTTTCTCTTTTTCTTCCAAAGGGTAATGTCAGGTCGGTTGTGTGTAATGTTCTTATCAGTTATTATGCTTCTGTCCCAATATATTTCATAATCATCACTTTCAAGGATGTTGTTGGGTTCATATTGGAAGTATCTTTTTTCTCTTTGTCAGGTTGTATTTGAGAGCCAATTCTTGGTGGAGGATCTTACCCACATCGTCATGCCTATGTTTATATTCTTTTGTGCTATTGTCTGACAGCCTCCTATTACATGATGAATCGTCTCACTAGCTTTTTACATTTTCTACAGAGGCCTGTCACGATGTTCTCTTTTAGAATATATTTCTTATAGTTATTCGTTTTAATCACTTGATCTTGTATGGCTAACATAAAACCTTCCGTTTCTGGATACATACCCCCATGAATTAGCCAGTTGTAAGACGCTACTTTGTCTACATATTGTTGGCTTACTTCATGGGGGTATCTTCCATGTAGGGTTTTTTGTTTCCATTTTGTGATTTTCTGTTCATCTGTGTAGATTGTTTCCTCTTTTTGGTGTTACTTAATTGTAGTGTTGTGTATTTATCTGCCTCTGTGATTGCTTTATAGTATGCCGATTGTTCTTTTTTCAGATAGAAATATTGTCTCCAGTTTGTGACGCTCCTATTATGTAAGTTGACAATGTCTATTATACCCCTTCCTCCATCCTTTCTCTTTAATGTTAATCATTCTATGGCAGACTTAGGATGGTGATTTCGATATCTTGTCATTAGTACATTTGTTTCTGTTTGAAGGTCTTTTAGTTCTGTTTGTGAAGGTGAGTCAGGTCTCTCTCATTTCTTGCATAAAGTTTAATATCATCCATATACAGAAGGGTGATAGAGTGTATTTAACTTTCTTCTGGTGTATTATCTGTGCTCCTAATGTCGTTCTTTTTAAGATGTTTGATAGAGGATTGATTGCTAGACAAAACCACAACGCCTCAACGCATTTCCTTGAAATATTCCGCGTTTAATATCAATGTAGTTTGTTTCCACTGTTTTATTGTTTTCGTTGGTGACCAATTTTGTTTTCCATTTAGTGAGTAATTGAGGTACGGAGTCATATGCTTTTCTATAGTCAATGTATGCTGTGTACATATTCTTTTTTGTTTTATGCTTTGTTCAGTTATTACCATGTCTGTGATTAGTTGTTCTTTGCACCCTCTTGATTTTTTAATACACCCTTTTTGTTCATCTGTTAGAATTTGGTTATCTGTACAATGTTCGTAAATTCTGTTGGCAATGATGGATGTAAAGCATTTATAAAGTGTTGGTAAACATGTTATGGGTCTGTATTTTGAGGGGTTTTTAGTGTCGTTGTCTTTAGGCTTTAGGTATGTTATGCCAGTTGTCATGTATGATGGTATTGTGTTAGGGTGTTCGATGAATTTATTAAATGCCACTGCCAAGTAATTGTGTGTGCAAGTAAAGTATTTGAGGTAGAAATTGTGGATGTTATCATTTCCAGTAGCTTTCCAGTTATGTGTTTTTTCGTGGCTGCTTCTATTTCTATGTGTGTGATGCTTCCTTGATCTTTTGTTGTTGTATTGACTACGTTGTCCTCTTCTTCTCTAATCCATCTTGCTGTGGCATTATGTTTCTCTTCTTTGACCATAACGCTTTCCAGTAGTCTTCCATTTCACTTTTATTTGGCACGCCATTGCCTTCATTAGACTTGTTTTTGTTAAGTTGTCATAAAACCGTTTTGGTTGTTAGTGAATTGGTTATTGTGCTGTTTTCTTGTTGTTGTTTTCTATGTATCTTTTAAGCGTTTGTTTAATGATGACAACTTTTGTTTGATTGTATCGATCACTTCTGGTATGGTGTTGTTGTCTGCTTCATGTTTTGTATGAATTTTGTATTTATGTCTGATTTGGTTTACAAGATTGTTTAGTCTTCTGGATCTTTTCTCGTTTTGGTAGTTAGTCATTCTGTTTAAATCTGATCTTATATTCTCAATTCTTTTCTCAAGACGAATCATCCAAGCAGCTTTTCTTTGTGTGTTTTGTGTCGGTGTTGATGTATCTTCGATTATCTTCTTCCCCATTGCTTTAGTTACTGTGTATGCGCCACAATATAACACAGTCTGTAGTTCTTCAAATGTCATGGATTCAGACAAAAACTGAGGCACGACTTTATTTAGTATGTTCGTTATGTTATAGAACTTTTTTGACGAGCTGTGTTTGGGTAAACTGGGTCTACAGGTTGGGTCTGTTTCTATGTATTTTGTCAATGTATTTTGTAGTTTATCTTTCAGAGCGTCTTCCAGTTCTGTTTCATTATTTTCATTGCTTTGATTTCCTGTTGCAAAAAATGAAATTATTAAACAAGTAACTAAATAATTTATTTAAAACTACACTTCCTCGAACTACATATACGTCGAGGTAATCTCCAACTGAACAAATAAACCCTTAGCAGTGAATGAAGAAATGGTGGAGGTATTTTCCACAGCTAGCCTCAATGGTGAAGGGAGGTTCAAATATAAATAAAATAAAAAAAAAAGAGAAGAAATGGGCGCCACGCAACAGATTTTTAACGGGTGGTTGCGTCACCCGTACTGCTAAGAGTAGTATTTATAAAGGAAAAAAAAACGTATAATTAATTGAACACAATTTCAATAATAATATAAAATAAATTTATCAAAAAAAAAAATGATAACCTAAAAAAAAATTACTAAATAAAATATATCATGAACACAAAATAAAATTTCACGCGTCGTTGGCCAACCACACCGTAACAACAATTACTTACAATGATTTTTTTTTTTTTTTTAGTAGATACGTATATATATGTATAACTACATGTAACATTTAAATTAATAATATTTGAAGTAAAACCGGATAAAACCGTATAAATAAATCAAGTAAATGTATTAATGTATGAGTTGATAATTTCGTAGATTAAAAGTCAAAGAAAATAAATCTGTTAACTCACGTCACATCGAATACGATACCGAAAAATACCAAACATTTTTAACCATACCACGGAATCCAAGATAAGGGATTGGCCACTCTGTAGAGATTGATAGGTTGATTGATTGACCCGATTGACCAACAGATGTGGTACTTCAAAACAGAAGCCACTTCGTACAAGTGGATGTATGACTATCAGAATGGCACCTCAAAACAAAAGATGTCAAGAAAAAGCCTGAAATATGGACAAAATTTTATTTAACATGCTTATCGTAGATTTCACGTACCTAAGATGTTGGGCGGCTTTATAGAAATGCCAGTGCAGTTTTAAATCCTCCATAAGGAGTGTCGAAGAAAAATAATTTGGCCGAATACTCAAC
This sequence comes from Abscondita cerata, assembly GCA_030710515.1. Lineage (NCBI taxonomy): Eukaryota > Metazoa > Arthropoda > Insecta > Coleoptera > Lampyridae > Abscondita > Abscondita cerata. The sequence continues at coordinate 35,351 of JALBCR010003530.1, read as the reverse complement.
CCAATAAAATATACCATCTTCGAATACTTTATGTGTAATTGTTAAATAATCCAGCATTAGCTGCAAGAGAAATTCTTAATTTAACTTTACACCTGCACTACTAAACAGCGAATGGTGCGGAAAACGATAATCCCAAAATTTTCGATATTTTGAAGGTTGAGACCGGTAATGAAGGTTGTCTAACCGTTAGATTTTATTTTCTTTATGCGGAAAAATGAATTAATTTTAAAACGGTACGTAACACACCCCCCTTACAAGAGGTAAAATCCCATTTTACAGAATAAACCAAACACGTAAAAAAACTTTTCGAACTCTAAATAGATAATACTATTGATATTAACATATAGTAAGGAAAAAAAAAAAGAAAACAAGAGAAAATAATTATTTAACCGGATTTCAAGTCTTTGTATGCCAAAAGCCTAAAGAATGGCCATTTTCGTCCTCAAGTTCGTACACAAGTAGCCAGTTTTTCGTTTGATCCTAAACGGACCCGTAAACTTAGGAGCTAACTTAGCAGAAAATTTTTAGACGCATCGGATAAAACATAATTTTCTTCCAAACATTTGACCAATTTCAAAAGTTTGAGGTCTACGTCTAAGATCATAGCGTACTTTACTTTTAACAAATGCTACCTGCAACTTTTGTTTAATATCCGCAAAAACTTGTTTAAGAGCATCAGCACGGGGTTCAGAATTACTACGACTTGCGATACTAATATCTTTGTCTGACTGGACTTTACCATAAAGTTCACCGTTCAAAACAATTTCTCTACCAAAATTTATAAAGTACGGGGTATAACCAGTAACTTCATGTTTAGCTGTAGATATTGCGCAAGCAATTTGTGGTATAACCCTATCCCATTTTCGTTGATTATTGTTTTGTATATAAGAACTAATCATTGTTTTGATTACTCTGTTAACTCGCTCGACAGGATTACATTGTGGAGAATAATTGGGAGTAAAATTATTTTAATTCCGTACTCACTAGCTTTGCAAGTAAATTGCTTCGAGCGGAATTGAACGCCATTGTCAGCAATTAGAAACTGGGAGCACCAAAAACTAGAAATATGCGTTCCTCTACTAAGTTAGTTACAGTTACAGCTGTAGCTTGACGCATTGGAAGAATTAAAGTGTATTTAGAAAAAGTATCTGTAACAACAAGAATAAATTTATATCCATTAGAGCTACGAGGAAAGGGACCACAAATATCAATACTGATAGTTTGCCAGGAGTATCCACAACTGGACGCTTGCCCATAACTCCAGGAAGTTTATCTTGCACAGTTTTATTTTCTAAGCAAATTTTACACTTACGAACATAATGACTAACATCGGATTTCATTTTTGGCCACAAATATCTTTGAGCTAAACGGTGGTATGTTTTATAAACACCGTAATGGCCACTAGTCGAACTATCATGACATTGTTGTAATAAACAATGTCTATCTTCCTTTGGGACCAACAGTTTCCAATCATCTATATAGTTGTTAAGATCCTCAAATTTTCCGGCAATTTTTTTTAAAATTTTATCATCCATTACTCTAAAATTGGGAAATTTGAGAGGATTACTTATTATATTTTGTAGTAATCGAATATACCACCTATCTTTAGTTTTTGAATAGTCTTTCAGTTGTGATTCATATACTGTATCATCGTTTTTAGATTCTTTGTTAACAGTTAAGTTATCTATTGTAGGTACGGTACGAGACAAAAGATCAGGGACAACATTCTCTTTCCCCTTTCGATGTACGACTTCAAAGTCGTATTGTTGCAATTGTACTGCCCAACGACCTAACCTACCCATGGGATCTTTAAGATTATTTAACCATACTAAACTATAATGATCGGTGATGACTTTAAATTTGCAACCTTCAATGTAACAACGAAGTTTATTTATTCCCCAAATAACTGCAAGACATTCACGTTCAGTTACGGAATATTTCCTTTCAGCTTTCGTCAATGAACGACTTAAGTATGAAATTACTTTTCTCCATCTGGAAAGTTTTGACTTAAGACACAACCTAATCCATAATCACTAGCGTCTGTTTGCAAAATAAATGGCAAATTATAATCAGGACAACTTAAGCATGGAGCAGTTATCAAATTCGTCTTAATCAAATTAAGGGCATCTTCACACTCGTCATTCCATTGAAATTTAGTCGACTTTTTAAGTAGATTAGTGAGAGGAGCAGTAACAGTGGAAAAATTAGGGATAAATCTACGGTACCAACTTGCCGTGCCTATTATTCGTCTCACCTCAGTTACATTTTTGGAGAAGGAATACTAACGATCGCATTAACCTTTTCGGGGTCTACATGAAGCCCGTTGTTATCAATAACATAGCCTAAGTAATTTAACGAAGACCGACAAAAGATACATTTATCTCGATTTAATGTTAAACCACTGGCAATTAGACGATTAAAAACGATACGCAAAAGTTCTAAATGATGATCAAAATTATCTGAAATCAGTATAATATCGTCCAAGTACACAAAAACATTTGGTTCCAATTCGGGACCTAGCACCTGGTCAATTAGACGTTGGAAAGTGGCAGGACTATTGGATAGCCCAAAAGGTAGCCTCGTAAATTGGAAAATACCTCGTCCTGGAATAGTAAAAGCGGTATACTGTTTACTCTCAGAATCTAAAGGTATCTGCCAAAACGCCTTAGAAATGTCTAGACTACTAATATATTTAGCACCTTTCAATCGGTCCAGAATAGCCGACACGTACGGGACCGGATAAGCATCTTTTTCGCAGCACTGATTAATTTTACGAAAATCGACTACAAAACGGAAGCTATTGTCCTTTTCTTAACTAACAAGATTGGACTTGACCATGCTGATGTTGACTTTTCAATAACTCCTAATTCTAGCATCTTGTTTAGTTCAACGTCTATATGTTTTGAACTACAGAAGATACTCTATAGTATCTTTGCTTGATTGGACTACCATGGCAAATAATTTTATGGGACACTTTATTGGTACAACCTAAGCCGGAAGGCATCTTACTAAAACAATCTTCAAGAACTGTGTTTAAAAGAAATTTTTGATTTACTGTTAACTGTTCAGAAGATACAATTGAAGTTAAATTCAAATTATTTAATGGCTCTTTGGAAAAATACCATTCATTCTTACGCAGATCGAGAACAATTCCAAAATCGATAAAAATTACAACCCAACACAACAGAATGTCGAAGTTGCGGAATATAGTAACATTTAATAAACTTCGTTTTATGAAGCAGTTGAATTGGAATATTTGTATAGCCAACACTTTCAATATTATTAGCATTTGCCAAAGTACAAGTAACAGATTGAGAAGTAAGTCTAACTCCTAATGATTTAAGAAATCGATAGCAATCCTCACCGATAAACGTACGATTAGCACCTGTATCTAACAAAGCAAAGAAATCCTTACCAAATAATGTAATTTTTAAATAAGGACATTCATCACCTTCTGCTTGTTCTAAAATATAATTTAATACGGCTAATTTACTATTTATAGTCGCTAAAAAGGTTTGGAACTTCTACCAGCATCCGCGCGACTGATTATCGGGCGCTGGCTAGGTCGTTTCCCGACTGATTACTTTTTAGAGAATTTCTACACTTAGGACAATTCCGAAAAGTATAACCTAATTCGCCACAAGAGTAACACTTAACTCGTCTGGGTTCAGGGCAAGTCTTAAGTAGATGATCTACGGAATCACAATTTAAGCACTTTTCTGTGCTAGCAAACATGGAATCAATTTTTTTAGACGATTGTTTTTATCCTACTACATTTCAGACTTGAATTGTTCTTGCCACTAGACGAAGGCAAAGTGTTTGTTAAAACAGGTTCAAAACACTGTTTACTTTTATTATTTATAGGTGGAACATATGAATCGACTGATGCTTTGGTAGCTTCAGCTTGCCTGCATAAAGAACGCAATTCGCTTAAAGAATTACATAACTGAAAAACCTAACTGTGTTTGTAGATATGGCAAGAGATTTCTACGAATTATTTGAATCTTTTCAACTTCAGGTTTAGGTGGATCTAAATAAGAAAATAACTCAGACATAACAGCAAAGTACATTACGACCGATTCTGTTTCACTTTGAGTTCTTTCTTCGATCTCCCGTAATAAACGTCTTTGATAATCTGGAGGTTGAAAATCTAAACGCAATTGTTTACATAAGTCATCCCATGAAGAGATGGTGCTTCGTATACTACGAAACCATAATAGGGCCCGCCCTTCAAATAATTCTACAGCTGAGTGAAATAACTCGATTTTATTTAACCCTCTAGCAGCAGCTAAGTCCTGAATACGTTCAATAAAATAATTTACACCTTCGTTGGACTCTCCTGAAAATTTTACGCCCCATTTATATACTGGGATATTGCGCATACGAAAATGAGGACCATCATGGTAATCTTGAACTGAACGATTTAAATTATCCTGCAAAAAATTATTTTCTGCTTGATCAAACGAACTACTGGCAGCATGAATCGGATCAGGCGCTACTTGGGAGGAATAACACTTGTATTCTTAAGAGAATGTTCAGGATGAGAACCTTTAACAGGAGAACAATTAGTCATTAACGTTTTTAAATCCTTTTCCGTTAATGAAATATCACCTAAGTATTCACCCAACATTTTAACATTAATTGATGTTTCATCAGAAACGGTTTCATCATCTGTTGTTTGAGGAACGACCAAACTTTTCTTAATTGACATGTTTTGAAGCTCATTCATTAGAATAGGAATTTGAGTAGAAAAATGAGACCATTTATCAGTGAAAGGAGAATAGCCTGCAAAATACCCTAAAAATGAAAACGCATGTCTAAGTTTAGCAGCGATACGACGAAAACTACCAACTGAACCATCGTAACTTGACATTAATCTTTTACCTTACTCAACAATGTGCACAAATAACTTTCACAATCAAGATCAGGAAACAATTCATAATCAATTTTAAACTCATTCATACCTTTTCATCTTTTAATAAATTGCGTAAAGCATTTCTCATACTATCAACATCAGATTCCAAAACAACTCCTCTAAACTTTAATTCAAAGATAAGCTCTTCTTTAGATAAATAATTTACATGACCGCCAGTTATACTAGCCATGTTTAAAATTAAACTAACACAATTAAAATCAATAGAATAACAAAATTCGAAATAACTACTAGGGATAATAACTATGCTTTGAACGCCCCACGTTGGGCGCCATCTTTGTGTTGCAAAAATGAAATTATTAAACAAGTAACTAAATAATTTATTTAAAACTACACTTCCTCGAACTACATATACGTCGAGGTAATCTCCAACTGAACAAATAAACCCTTAGCAGTGAATGAAGAAATGGTGGAGGTATTTTCCACAGCTAGCCTCAATGGTGAAGGGAGGTTCAAATATAAATAAAATAAAAAAAAGAGAAGAAATGGGCGCCACGCAACAGATTTTTAACGGGTGGTTGCGTCACCCGTACTGCTAAGAGTAGTATTATAAAGGAAAAAAAACGTATAATTAATTGAACACAATTTCAATAATAATATAAAATAAATTTATCAAAAAAAAAAAAAATGATAACTTAAAAAATTACTAAATAAAATATATCATGAACACAAAATAAAATTTCACGCGTCGTTGGCCAACCACACCCGTAACAACAATTACTTACAATGATTATTATTTTTTTTTTAGTAGATAAGTATATATATGTATAACTACATGTAACATTTAAATTAATAATATTTGAAGTAAAACCGGATAAAACCGTATAAATAAATCAAGTAAATGTATTAATGTATGAGTTGATAATTTCGTAGATTAAAAGTCAAAGAAAATAAATCTGTTAACTCACGTCACATCGAATACGATACCGAAAATACCAAACATTTTAACCATACCACGGAATCCAAGATAAGGGATTGGCCACTCTGTAGAGATTGATAGGTTGATTGATTGACCCGATTGACCAACAGATGTGGTACTTCAAAACAGAAGCCACTTCGTACAAGTGGATGTATGACTATCAGAATGGCACCTCAAAACAAAAGATGTCAAGAAAAAGCCTGAAATATGGACAAAATTTTATTTAACATGCTTATCGTAGATTTCACGTACCTAAGATGTTGGGCGGCTTTATAGAAATGCCAGTGCAGTTTTTAAATCCTCCATAAGGAGTGTCGAAGAAAAATAATTTGGCCGAATACTCAACCCAATAAAATATACCATCTTCGAATACTTTATGTGTAATTGTTAAATAATCCAGCATTAGCTGCAAGAGAAATTCTTAATTTAACTTTACACCTGCACTACTAAACAGCGAATGGTGCGGAAAACGATAATCCCAAAATTTTCGATATTTTGAAGGTTGAGACCGGTAATGAAGGTTGTCTAACCGTTAGGATTTTATTTTCTTTATGCGGAAAAATGAATTAATTTTAAAACGGTACGTAAAACATCCTCTTTAGGTTTTCAGTTTGAATGTGATTGTCGGTAGAACAATCATGTTGTGTATCATTCTTGTCATTCCGTGTTCCAGTAATTTCTATTTCGACTTGGTTTTTGATTTGTTGTATTATTAAATCTGGTACATATTTGTTATTTATAATTGCCCTAAGCTGTCCAGCTATTTTTTGTTCAGTAAAATTTAAGGTGGGATATTTTGCTTTGAAAAGTTCATGAAGTTTCTTCCTAAATCCTGTTTTATCTCTCTCTAGATTAGTTACTGTCATGTATGCATGTACAACGGTTCTATTCATTTCATCAGTCCATTTTGTACGTTTGTTAGTCAGTGTACCAGGTACAGCAGCTACACTAAGTTGTGTTGCGGCGTTACTTCTGGTTTGAATCTGTGGTTCTTGTGCAGACTCTTGTGAATTAGCAGAGGGAGGCCGATACTGACTGCTTACGACTCCTATTTCCCCTAAATCCCAGAGCTGCTGCTATTCCCAGCTCTTGAAGTGGACTGCAATCTTAATCCACCAGGGTCAGTCCGTGTTCCGGTGAATTTGTATCCGAGGCTTGTTTTCTAGTGATCATTTTAGTTATTAGTTTTTGCATTTTATACCTTTCTGCCAGGATTTGTATGGGTACCGAATGCCCAAATAATTATTTGACGTTATAAATTGACATTTATTATTATTATTATTATTATTATTATTATTATTATTATTATTATTATTATTATTTTTTTATTATTATTATTATTATTATGTTTAAAAAAGTTTTGTCACTAAGTTATGACTGCGTTCCAGAAGTAACAAAACTAGCGGCCTTGTACAATATAAAATAGATGATTAGGCTCTAAACTTACTTACAATTAATTTTTTATTTACAACTGTAAAAATTTCGAACTTAGTGTTTTACTTTTCATGGTTAAATGTCAACGGCAGTTTAGAATTTCAAAGTCCACAAAATTCCTTTCAAACAATTTCTCATTCGAATAGACCTAACGCAGTAATTGCATTAATAGTTTGTAGTAACAATTTGAAATCGTTTAAATTCCACACATTTTAGATCAAGTATTATTAAGTATTTTTAGATTAATGAATTGCTGGAATTATGAACTTAATTAAAATTGTAATCATAGTAGTATAATTATTTAAGCAGTTCTCTACACAGTGCAAAATTGTGTTGGTAGTTTAACAAAACTTTAGAATTTAATTAATTTGATTCTCTATAATAATAATATTTTATTTTTCAACCTACAAGCCACATTTGCCTCGTATATTTTCATTAAATACATTTATTTTTTACATTTTTGTAAGTACGGTAGCTGTTGCGGTGAATATAATTAAATAAACACTTCAACTGAGTACAAATATAAACATTTACTAAAACAAATGCGTAGTTAAACTTACGGTTTACATTAAAAATGCAACTGAAAATGTAATTATAATAAATAGTACAAGAAAAATTCTAGATACACACAACTTCTTCAAAATTAATTTATACATATTTTCATCTTTTTTGAAGTGGCAAAATTTGTTAAATTGGGATCAACGTCGCTGTTTTTTTGCTTTTCCTGTAGTGCCTAGCTTTTGAAATCACAAATATGATCATTTGAAAAATTTGTTATTTTATTTAGGTTCGTTCTTCACCATATTTACATGGTTAAACTGGAGAGAGCGGTGAAAGTGTCGAAATTGTAATGAACCCGTTTAGTGTGACGTCACAAACCAACCGCTCAATTCAAAATCGGTACTTTGCAAAATTGTGGACCTTAAGTACAAGGACTTAAGAGTTATATTAAAATAGGTCAATAAAAGGTAGTTGGATTTTCAGTATACACGCATAAATAGGAGAAATCGTTACCATATTCACTAATTCTGAAACTTTATCTTTCATCTAATACTAATATTACATTTTCAAATTACTCCAGGAAATACATAATTTTAGCTTGCAAAATTCATAGTAATTCTAGATATCAGCTGTTTTATGTTTTTCGGGTCGCTGAATCCGAATTTTCCACTTCCCACCAAAATTTCCCCCGCAACCCCTCAAATCATTGTCAACAAATTTATTGGACAAAATAAATATACTCAAAGAATACATTAAAAGAGCAATGAAAGAAGAAGCAAAAGTATGGTTGTCAATGGCAGAGAAAGGCATAGAAACTTATGAAGATTTAAAAACTATTTTTGGAACAATATTGGGAAGAAGCAGAACAAAACAAGATAAGAAGACGATTAATGAGTGGAAAATATAAAAATTATGAAAAGTCAAGGGAAAAATATGTGTTGGGGTTAATCAATCAAGTTAAATAACTCAACCCACACACACACACACACACACAGAAAGGGTGCATTATATGGCAGAACATTTTGAAGAAAAATTGAAAGAAAGGATAGAAATTAAAAATAGACGCATTTCTGAAATTACTGAAAAGATTTTACTTAAATACAAAATAATAAAAGAAAAAATGAAGAAAGAAGATATCAACCAAATCTATACTATTGAAGACACGGAAATAATGACAATAGAAGATGTGACGATAATAAAGGTATGATGGACATTGAAAAGATGAAGAGAAGGATACAATAGACAATACCAAGTTTATCAAGGACAAGGTAGAAAACAATGTTATGAGTAATACAAAAATTAGCAGAATGCAGAAAGATATAACCAACAGTAAAACAGAAATAGAGAAGAAAATTAAAAAAATGATAGGAATTACAACATTGGCCGAGAAAATTATCGTGAAAGAGGGCGAGGAATTGGAATGCCAAACATGAGCAGAAGTGACTACCGAAATTACATACATAATGCAAATATGATGATGAAAGCGAATGTGAAGGAACCAATTGAAGATGAGGATGAAATCAAAGTTGTAAAGGAAGATAGGAAAGATTTTAAAAGCAGACCAATTTAATTTAGAAATAAGTTGTGTAAGACCTTATGAATTTATAAATATTAATAATGATGAAAGTAGAATAGTTTTACCAAAACTAAAAATAAATTTAATAGCATTTGTGGATACTGGGTCAAAAGCAACATGGTAATGAATATAAAATTAAAGAAGAAGAAATGCAAAACTAAAAGATGAAATAAATATAAATAAAGAATACAAAGAAGTTATGAAGACACTAAATAAGAATAAAGTAAAAGATAAAAAGCAAGGAATAATAAAATGATACCAACACAAGTTAAAAGTAAAGGAAGAAAAACATTTTAAGGCAAAATCATATCCAGTCCCGTATGCATATAGGAATGGACTAAAATAAGAAATAATTATAATGTTGAAAAATAGAATAATAGAACGTACTTCCACAGAATTTATAAATCTAATGGTAGTTGTTAAGAAGAAAGAAAATAAACTTAGATTATGTCTGGATGCAAGAGGAATAATGCCCAGAGTATATTGAAGTAGTTCTCAGCAAGTTAGGTAAAGGAAAAATATTTTTTAATTTTTAATAGATTCATTTGGATCGATCGACCAAACTAAGGATTAAAACTTGAGTTAAAGCTCGGTAGTGAGACATGTTTAGACAGTGATCTGTAAAGCTCTGTAATAGATGTTGCATTTTTTTACATTCAAAAAAGAGCGAGATAACAAGCGTGACCAAATTTTAACCCGACTATGGATGTAGCAGACTTTCTTGGTAACCGCTCATACAAACAGTTAAATGGAAGGAGAGAGTAAATTAGTGTATAACGTGTGGGGTTTGTATGACAAAAATTTTTCCAAATAGTTTTCCATGTATTGTATGTTCTGGCTCTAACTACGGTGGTGGTATCAGGCAGAAATAAACTTAGGTCTGTTTGCAAACCATCTTTGATGCTCTTCTTAGCCAACCAATCAACGCGTTCCTTACATCTTAACCCTGAATGAAATTTAATCCAAACAAAGACGACTTCTCTGGCAGCAGTTTTAAATTGATGGATACGTTGTTTAATTTTAAAATTGCCGGATTACAGTTTATACTAAAATTAGAATACATAATTTGTTAATGAATTCAACACTGATAGAGAATCTGATATTATTATTATGTTGTATTTATTAGTAAGTGTTATGGAAAAGGTCAATGCTTTACTGATGGCTATAGCCTCGGCACTAAAAATTGAACATAAAGAATGTAATTTGAACATCTTTTCCAGACCCAATGTAGGGGCATAGAAAGGGCAGCCGGAACCTGACAAAGACTTAGAAGCATCAGTATAAATGATCAGTGGGTTGTGCCACCTATTTAATGTCCATTTTAGACTTTATACTAGGAATGTCACTGTATCCTTGATCTAACTAGTTTTATAGTAACAAAGAAGTTGAAGTAATCTGATTTTATACAAGATCTTGAGTTGTAAGAATTCCTGAAAGCATTGCATAGTGGTGGAGAGTTTTTTTTAATGAAAAACGCATTAGTTAAGTCGTAGGTATTCAATTTTCCTATTTTAAATAACAAATCAGCATTTAAAACCTTTAGCTTAAGTGTAAATTTCTTGCTAAGATATTCTCTTCTGAGAGAAAGTGGTAACACATTGATTCAGCATATAGAGGATAGATGGGGGTTGATCGCATTGCACCTAAACAGATCCGAGTGCAGCATTCTGCACAACGTCTAACTATCTAAAAAGCGAGTTGCACCCAGACCCATACAAAATAGAACCTTATTCCAGAACTGATCGAATATAAGCTTAGTAAAAGATTATCGCCGTTGAAATATCCGCTCCCCACCTAATTCTAGTAAACATTTTAAGAAAGTTAAGGCCTTTGTTACATTTATTAATCGTTTCCTCTATATGGGATTTCCATTTGAGTGTACGATCTAAGATCATGTCTAGGTACTTAACATTAGAACGAAGTGGAAAGAATTTGTATTTACCCAGCTGAATAAAGGTGGTTTGGGGACAATTAAGTCTGGTAAAAATACATACAGAGGATTTGTCAAAGGAAAGGTCAAAACCATTACATATAAACCACTACCTAACGGATAAAATTGCTGAAGTTGCCCAACTCACTACATCATTATATTACTTATGTTCTATATACAAACAAAAATCATCCGCGTATTGAATGATTTCTAAGTGCTGATTTTTAGTTTGTGGATGTTTGCTGTCTACATATTAAACAGTAATGGGCTTAAGACTAAACCTTGTGATAGACCAATGTTGTATAACCGATGGCCAATTAGATGATTATCACAGTTCTTATTAAAAACCAATCTGTTAGAAAAAAATTGACAATTAGATTAGAAAAATTGTAGGGGAGACCAAAATGACTGATCATTTTATCTCTTAAAATATCCAAGTTTACAGAATCATATTCCCCCTTAATATGCAAGAACATCGCCATTAGATAATTATTTTTGGCATAATTTAGTTGGACACCTACAACTAATGTTGACCGAGCGTCCATAGTCCCAAATCCCTTTAAAACCAAACTGATTGTTAGAAGAGCACTATGTTTTTGTAAGCACTACTCTATTCTATATTTTAAAAGACATCCAATTGTTTTGAGAGCGCACGAGAAGAGGGATATTGGACGATAAGATTCTGATTTGTTCGGATCTTTACCTGGTTTAGGAATAGCTACAACGATTACTTCCTTAAAAATGTTGCATTCACCGGATCTAAGCATTGAGTTCAAAATAGTAAACAAAAACTTTTTAGCTACGTCTGGTAAATGCAATAGCATTAAGTATTTTATATTATCATAACCAGGTGAGAAGTTATTGTTACTTCATTTCGTACACGCTCCACTTTAGGACAGGTTGTAACATATGGAGGAGCCACTTTATTAAAAAACTCTTGTATCCATTCATTGTTAACAGGTTTTCTAGTATTATGTAAGACTCTTCTCATTTTCCTTGCTTGTTCCCATAATACGGACAAAGATGTAATTTTATTTAAATTAGAACATCATTTTACCCAGCTTGCTTTTGCCTTTTACCTTTAGAAACCTTTTGGTTTGATCACATACTTGTTTGCACTTGATGTAATTGGTTAAATTTGATTCTAATTTATAATCATTTAGAACGGTCTTGCGTTTTTGTATTGCACTGTCGCACTCTGCGGCTCACTAAGAAGCGGGTATTTGAGATTTTGATCGAATAGGGCTTAGAGATGACTTGGTCGGCTGCTTTATTTATAGATTCTAAAAAAAATTTCCATCCATCGTTTAACTTTGGGAAAGTCGGTGTACTAATAAAATATTGTTGTATGAGCGATGCGTACAACATCCAGTCTGCTTTGTTTACGTTCTACTTATTTCTGATGGCGTTGTCTTGACTAGTAGAAGCTAATTCCATAACAATGGGGAAGTGGTCCGAACCTAAAGTATCAGAAGTAATATTCCAGTTTACACTACATGCAATATCTGGGGAACAAATGGATATGTCCACCGCTGACTTACTAACATCTAGTCTAACCATTCGAGTTGGTTGACCTGTATTAAGAATTACAAAGTGAAAGTCATTTGAAGCATTTATTAGACTTATGAGATCATTTTTGGGGATCCCCACAAATTATTATGTGCATTAAAATCTCCTCCTAGTATTATTTGGCCAGAAACCTGGTTGAATATGTTATACCAGTCAGAGTATTTTGTTTTTATGTTAGGGGTCTATAAATCAATAAAAAGAAAAGTCAGACTACTCGAAAACCAACACTGCTCCACAAACTTAAATGTTATCATTAAAATTGTTTTAAAAAAGTTATATATCCTTTAATATAGGGTGAGTCATAATTAGGTTTAAAGTTTTCAAAGGTGTATTTTCTGGCCCAAAATATTTAAAAAGGTTCTTATAAAATTTTGTCACAAAAGGTCAACTGTCGGAGTTATGACCGTTTAAAGATGGCGTCCAAAAATTGATGAAACCTGTATTTCTTCGAAACGACTATATCTACTTCAACAAATTTTTCATCTCTTGCTTCGTATCCAACATGTTTCCGTTTTCATGTAAATATGGCGCAGCTTTCAGGATTGAGTACTTCGCCCAAATACAACATGTATTAATGCACAATATACCCATACAGTACATGAGTTAGCGTTTAAAAAAAATATGCCAACAGAACCTCTTTCGTGTTGACATTCAAACAGTTCTCCGCTTTCCACTTGACAAATACATCATATTCTTTCTGGTAGATATGTTTCTGTCTTTATCGGAACCAAACTGAAAACTGCGACTTCCACGTCCAATTGGATATTTTTTAGAAGAAATTCCAATTTTATTAATTTTGAGACAATTATGAAAACAATGAGACAGTTTATTTCATAACTATAGCAACAATTATATGCGAGTGAGAACACTTTTCTTTTGTTATACTATACTATTATTAATTTTATTTTTATATTATTTAAAAATAGGAGGAGTAAAGATGCAGTGGAATAGTTATTTACATCACTTGCACGAAAAGTGAATGATATAGTGTGAGGGAAAATTCATGAACACCGATAGACACTTTCCGTGCGAGTCGTGTACACTATTTCACGACCATTACTTTAATAAAGCGAAATACTTATTTTAGTTCTAAAGTTACATTTTTGATAAAATTAATTGTTATAGTATATTGCTTAGCGACCATGTTATAACGTGTCATTCTATAACAAACTAGTGTGTTTTATACAAAACTAGCAAACCCGGCGAACTCCGTTTCGCCACCAGATGGCTTCATTTTATGTAACATTTCGTTTGGTGATTAAAAGATGAAGAAAAATTATTTTTTGTTTTATATTTGAAAAGGAACAATTTTATTTCATTTCACAACAGTAATGAATTCATTTCGATTACAAAAATGAAGTGTTATTTAGTTGAACTTCTAAGTAAATGAAAGTGAATCCAAAGTAAATACTGAATCGAAGCGTTATACGTGTCCGCAAATTATCCGTTTCATTGAAGTGCACTTTGGTAAACCACATTTTTGTTTTTGGTCTGACGTTAACACAAACAAAGCGGATGGTTTCCCAACTCGTGAACACGCAACGTATAACTGCCCATGTGAAAAACAATGATTTTCTAAATTTATCCCGCAAACACTAAGCGATTGATTGCCTTGCGACTTGTTAATTGTCATTGCGACGCACCGGCGCCATCTACTTAAAATATTGGTTTGTAGTACATGCTATGTATCAGAGATGGCGCTGTATGTGAAAAAAATTTTTCCCGCTTTTCTGTTTAAATTTTCTTTGCTATAAACCTCACCGAGCCCGAGACCTTTTCAACGAATGCAAAACCGTGGAATTCCGTTCGTGCGTTCTGGAGTTATAGCGTCAGGAAGGAAACTTATTTTTATATAGTAGAAGATATCGTAACAGGTGAACTCTAATAGTAAGTTTTATTTGTAGCGGTAATGTGAAAGAAAACAAATAACTTCGTGTGTAGGTTAACACAGACGACAAACGCGCGTTAATTCGATGAAGGTCAAAATTTGTATTGAAACGATATTCAAATGTAAAAGGTTACGAACAATTGCTACCTGTTAAAATAGATATGAGTGAGTGGAAAAAGGTAAAAAGGAAAGACATGTTACAACCGGCAGTCGTTACATATCGTGTGTCCCGAAAATCTGAAGCATTCTGTTTAACACAGGAAGTTTGAAAAGTCGGTTTTATATGTCCCCAAAGTGTTTTAGAATATTTTCACTATCAGAACACTGAACAATTGAAATTGAACCAAACATATAAATATTTAGAAAAATATTTAATAATATTTAAAAACGTACAAAGGTATAAATGTAAAGTATTACTACGGAATCACATAATTAATCATCGCAATAAAGATAATAATAAACAAGGGAGAAATCGCTGTAGCTAATTATGTTGCGCAAATGCACCTAGATTCAAAGAGTTAGGTAAAAAAAATTTTTTTCGATTCAATGTTTTTAAATTTTGTTTTTATATTTGGCAGAACGAAATAAAATACATAACAACATTATGAGTTGCCGGGCTTGTGACTTTAATTCAATTTCACATTTTCAATATTTATTTCAAATTCAATTCAAATCAAATTTGTCTGTTTAAAATAACAAAGTAATTCGGTTCTTTCACCAACTTTTTTTAACTTAAAACTAAATAAGAATTTTAACTAAATAGAAATTAACATTTCTCTACCCATTTTTCAATACTTATTTCAGGTTTTACTAATACGAAACTAGAAATAAACAAAATAACAGTGAATATTGTAACCATGTAAACATTATATTTTTTACTTTGCGTTGCGTTGAAACTGTTTTGAGTTTCAAAACAAACAAAAAGATGCTATAATAAAAATATTAGAAGCAGTACAATTTATGTTTATAACGGTTAAGTTCGAGTTGTCTTTGGAAGTAATTGTAATTCCCGGGAAATTCTCAGAGAGGAAATTTTGTTCAACCTACTGCAGTAGTGGTGGATTTTAGAAGCATTTCAGCAACTTTCTTTTTCTTTTTTAGCGTGCCGTCAACATATCATTCCGCCACTGCAAAGGACGCTCCATAACGTTTTAACATCAACAAGTCTCTCCCTTGATTAGCTGATTGGGTCGCACTAGACCTTCGGAAACAGTGTCCTGTGAAGAGTTGTGGAAGTCTCCGGAAATGGCTATTTTCCTGGACACCTGCCCTATGGTACTAATTCCGATCAAGCATTTCATACATCGTTTCTGTATGTTACAAAAATAGTTGATGTTGCCAGAAATTACGGAAACAACTTCTGGACCCTTTTTAAGAAGGAAAAATTTAAAGATTCACAAAACCACAAGTTCCTAATTTTAGGCGACGTTTCACTCCCTTGATTACCCAGCTTCTTCTGGCCACTATTTATTAGATAAAACAAGAAACAAGTAAGGCAAATGTTCACAGAGTTATACATTATTAAGTAATATACAAATAAAAACTTTTAATTTTTATGACGTATAATTTCTTTTTAAATAAAAGTTTGCATCAATGATTACAAATCAACTAAAAATAATTAAATAAAAATTATAACAAATTGAAAATTATATGTTATATTAATTTAATACACAAAAAAGGTTACTTACGTGCTAGAAATGCGTAGATGGCATTCATATCATATAAAAGAGATGAAGCAATTTAATACGGCAGCCATCACACAATACAGAAAAATTTAATTTATTTTAATTGATGTGTAAAGTGATAGAAAACACCGACAATATATAGAAGTGACCACAACGTACTTTAGAAATTGAAATAATGTCCTATGATGAATTTGAACTTAGAACAATAAATTTAACATTTAAGTATAAAACTTGTAAGCCCACATTATAAATGGTAAATGGAAAAGAAATTGTTGAAAATGTGAAGTAGTAATTAGAAAAGTAATTAGAAAATATTAGCAGTTAAGTTATTGGATAGTGATAAGGTGGAGACTCCAAATTAATTAAATTAGTGTTAAAGTTAATTTTTTTCATTTCTTATTTTTTAATTTTTTTTGTTGTTTTTTTGTTTTGATGCGTTTATGGTTGGTTAAGATAAATATAAGGTATAGTAAACTTAGTACCCAACAGTTAGTGATTAATTTGTATATGCGTTATGTGATTGGTATTTTATTAATTAATCCACTGTACGTAACACCAAGGTTCTGTGTGTCTGTTTTGTAATTAATATTGTTATGGTGTCTGTTAATGTAAATCATTTCAGACAAGATCTTCTTATATATATCATAAAAATGAATGTTTTTTATCTTTATGATGGTTGGCTATGCTGTTGTAGAATTGTTGTTATTTTGTTTATAGTGTTGTTGAGACAATCACGTGTACTACTATCCTGTGCATTAGTTCGTAGTCTTGAGTCGATCGATTTGTTTGTAGGTATATCATGGCTGGAAATGTTTATACTACCTGTGTCCAAAAACTAGTCGGAATTGTTTTATAAATCAAAAAATCTTTATTGATTCTTCTAATTCAATTTCGTCCCCTTCAAAATAGTCTTTTCCCGATATAATACACTTATACCACCGCTTTTTCCAGTCCTTGAAGCATGCCAAAAGTCTTCTTCCGGTATAGCCTTCAGAGCGCGCGCGATTCACGTTGAATGTCTTCAATCGACTCAAAACGGTTTCCTCGGAGAGGTCTTTTGAGTTTTGAAAATAGCCAGAAGTCACACAAAGCCAAATCAGAGTTATCTTGGTTTAAAAAAAAAAAATTCCATAAATCAGGCCTCTTTTAACGAATAGCTTCACGCAAATGACGCATAACACTCAAATAGTATTCCTTGTTGACAGTTTGACCAGTGGGAAGAAATTCGTAATGCAGCACACAACGATAATCGAAGAAAACTGTCAACATCACCTTGATTTTTAAGCGATTTTGACGCAGTCTTTTCGGTCTTGCCTCACCTTTGGCATAATATTCACTCGATTGGTCGGTTGTTTCGGGGTCGTAAGCGTAGATCCAAGTCTCATCTCCCGTAATAATGCGTTTATAAACCGCCTGATAGTCAGAGAGCATTGTTTCACACACATCAACACGACGCTGTTTTTCAAGAAAATTCTGTATTTTTGGTACCAATGGAGACTTGACACGTTTGAGGCCCAAAACATCTTTCAAAATAGTATTAATTGATCCTTTTGATACGCCAATTTCATCAGCAATGTCTCTTATAGTTAATCGACGGTTTTCAAGCACTAATTCTTTTACTTTTTGGATGTGAGCATTGTCAGTTGAGGTCGATGGTCGACCAAGGCGCTCTTCGTCTTCAACGCGTTCTCTACCTTCTTTGAACAAGTTATACCAATAATATGTTGTTGATTTTGGTAGAGCTCGGTCCCCGTAAGCCTTCTGCAACATTTTCAACGTTTCTGCAGCATTTATTCCATTCAGAAAACAAAATTTGATCACACTTCTTTGTTGAATAATTTCAGACATTGTGAAAATCGCCAAATTCACTTTTTGTGTCACACAAAAAACAAGCGTCACTCAAACACTAATGAATATTTTGACATATAATGTGGCATGGAAGTCAGTAACAATTGTACCAACTTAAAAAAATATTGAACAAAAATGTTTACTCGCGTCTTGAAAAATTCCGACTAGTTTTTAGACACAGTAGTAGGTAATAAACAATGAAACTGCAGCTTATTAACCATTTTACCATTAGTGCCAAGATTGTATCTTTCAATGAATGGCTTGTGTTGTGTCGTCTATAAGTGTAGGTAAATCTTGAAAGCAATAAATGATCAAGAACAAGTCGTTTTTAGCCAAAGAATTTGATTATGCTTACATCCGTTAGAAAATTTGAAAGCGACTAAACCATAAGATTAAACATTGAAAATTTACTCAAAAACACAAACTGATAAAGAAGTTTTTACAAACGTCAAAAATAATTAATATTTGGATGGAGGTTACACATTCCCACCTTGCTCCCTGTTTCAAACTTCAGCAAAATCTCGTAATATACATCGTAAACGTGGATACGAAAATTTCCTAGCGTTAGAAAATTGATTCAATTTTTTCTATAGTGAGAGTTTTGTTAGAGACACACGGTATGAAGAAAACAGTATAAAAATGGTTATCAACAAAATCAACTTTGTGAAACATCACTTTTGATAACTTTGTTAAAAACTGACATCTTTAGGAACCTGAAAACAAGTAATGCTTACAAAAGTACATTGGTTAGAATGTAAAACTTCTACAAATTAAATAATAATGTTGTCCAACTAATGTTATTTTTTCCTTTCTACACCCTTACTACTATTTTTATTGCTTTTTTCTAAGCTAGTCTCTTCTATTACCAAGTATTTAGTCAATGTGATTGTTTAGTTACATGTAAGGATATTATTCTGCTTAGATTTATGTAAAATTCACAATTACAAATTGGTGGAACACCTACAATAAATATCTTTGATAAAGTTACTAATATAGGTACTATTACAGATGTATTTAATACTTCTCACTAACGGTAAATCATTTTAAAACTATTTATTCAAACAACGGTTTTGTGCAAGATGCGGGTTGATGAGTAATGAGGTAACATTCGTCTCGCGGTAGACACATATTGTAAAATGATCGCATAACAAGATTAAAGCTCGATTTTATGTCAGCGTCAGTCTTCATCTTTATGTCAATAGTAATATAGTGGTAGACACTATAATTTCCATTTTGTAATTTTGTCAATAATTTCTTAAAAACATGTTTCAAATAAAAGTTTATATCAACTTTTGCTTCACAACAAGATATTTTCAAATTATTGAACCGACTTAAAGTAATCTCAATAGTATCAACTGCAGATATTCAAATAACAAAAATAATAAACGTTTTCATTATTTGTACGGTCACTAAAGCTAATAAAACCATTTCAAACAATAAGGAACGAACGTAACTTTCGTCAAGTGGTAGCATAAGCTTTACAAAGTCAAGCTAACCAGAAAACCTATTAATGTTATTACACTAGCTGTAACATGAGAAGAAACGTGCATAAATGTACAATTATAAAAGTATAATTGCTTTGTGCCATTGAAATAAAACCGAACCGTATTCCAATTAAATTTTTTTAGAATAATATACCTGAAAGTAAAGTAGTTCTTTAATGAAATAATCGTGAATATAATAATAGTTATCGACTAATATTTTTTAAATAATCCAACATAAATAAAAAATAAATTAATTACTTAAAAGTTTTTTGAAATTCCAAATTCGTGTATACGGAAACTTGTAGGAAAATTTTGTTTCATGTTGGTATTAAGAAGAATTTTTTCACCATGTTCAACTTGTTTACAAAATCATTCAAGACATGAACAACGCTGTTGTTTGGAATTCGATTACTTTGAAAAAAAAATTCTTCCAATAGTTAGTGCTCTCAGATTTAATACAATGAAGTTAGTCATAGAAGTTTCCGATTTGATCTACAGATAGAGTTTATTGTAAAAGTATCAATTTTGTAAATCTTAAGTTGATCAACCTGTGCTGTTTAGTTGTCGTTTAACAGGCACTATTAACAAACGTTATCTTTATTTACATACATAGTGTCTTTTCATTTTGGTAACATATAAAATTAACATGTACATCTCATTTGCTGTAAATATTGGTTGTCTAAATGTTAAATCTATGTTGAACTTTTCTAATTTTAATATATATGTTGAATGATAAGGTGACCAAACTTGAGAACAATACTCCAAATGTGAACGTACTAATGAAACAAGTAAAACTTTAGCGAACGTTTTTGTGCAATGAAAAATGAAACACAATTCTTTAGTTGCTTTTAATCTAATGTGATTTATGTGTTCTTTGAATGACAAATCTCGAGAAAATATAACCCCTAAATCAGTAACAGAAACGCAATTTTGTAATGAGTGATTATCCATAATATAGTCAAACTTTATGGGTTTAATAATGCGATAAAATGTAATTGATAAACACTTACTCAAATTTAGTTCCATGAAATTATTAGAACACCAATTAGAAAAAGCATTAAGGTCTTCTCGAAGCTGAAAACAGTCGCCTACAGATCTGATTGTTTTTAAATATTTTTATGTCATCAGCAAAAGAAGAATCTGGGAGTGTTCAAAAATATTTTTAATGTCGTTAATAAAGATTAAGAATAGCAAAGGAGCCAGATGAGCACCTTGTGGTACTCCTGAATGGACTAAAACATGATCAGAATAAAAATTTTTGTACTGGACTATTTGACGTCTGTTGGAAATATAGGTATCAATCCAAGAAAGTAAAGTATAACATCCAGCTGAGTATATTCATCAAAAGCTTGATATATAAAATTTTGAAAAACTAAGAGGTTCGAGGTAGTCGAGCGATTTGGATAAAATCCATGCTGTTCTTCGATGATTGTTTGTTTTAATAACGGAAACATATTATTAGCAATAATTTTTTCAAACAGTTTTGGAATTTCAGATATCTTTGAGATAGGTCTGTAGTTAGTGATATCGGTTTTATCTTTACTCTTGTGAACTGGTACAACATAGGTTAATTTCCATGTATCCAGAAAAATTCCACTTTTTAAAAATTTAGAGAACAATATTTAAATTGCATATGCTAACACGTACCAACAATTTCTTAAGAGAAGAGCAGGAATACCATCTGGACCATGATTTACTTTTTCGGGTAAATCTTTTAATTCCATCATAATTTGATTAACGTCGATATTAATGTAATTTAAATTAACATTGTTTTCGGAAATAATTTCTTTTTGGTAATAATTCTTATTATTGGTCTTACAAAGAGAACCAAAATGTTTGGCAAAGAGGTTTACAGTTTCCTGCCCATTAGTACTGACTGACGAACCAAGGCTCATTTCAGAGGGTAAATGATTATCTTTCTTTTGATATTTTATGTATGACCAAAAGTATTTAGGATTGTTTTTGATTTTTGATTGTACATCATTAATATGTAATTTAAATCACTGATTAGAAAGGGTTTTGCATTGACTTCGTAATTTTGAGAATTCATTATAATAAGTGAGACAATTTGTAGATTTGTAGAACTTATGGTAGATATGTTTAGTTTTAATTAGATTTCGCAGAACATTAGAGTACCAGGGAGGAAACTTTTATTATAATTTGATGTACGTTTTATGGGTATGTAATAGCTAGAACCTAAATTTAAGATATTATAGAAAGAGTTTACAGCATCATGAATGCTTAACGGTAGAAGAAATTCCCAGTTTATAGTGGACACGTAGAAATTAAGATCTAAGTAATTGCCGTTACGGAAGTCATAATAATAATGATCAAAATTTAAAAATGAAGATGTAAATAAAAATTCAAATGACATAGTTAACGGTGGATGATATTTATCTTCCAAAACTAATGCTTCCAAACTACGCTCCACAAAGGTAGTGGTGTTAGTACTAAAAAACTAAGTCTAGTATTATATCATCACAGTTCTTAATAGAATTAAATTATATTATACAGATTTAAATTTTCACAAAACTTTTCAACACAGATTAAGTTTTTGCCATTCACTGAGAGGATGTTGTCTTCAGAAGTATTCCAAACTAAGTGTGGCAAATTCCAGTCACCTATTAATAAGAGGTCGGCATTTAAATATGATTTCATGATATTATCCATCGTACTACTTAATTTGTAGTAATAGTCTGTACTGCTGTTTGGCGGAGAGTAAAGAAGCAACCAAGAATAATATTTTATAACCAACGTTGCATAAAACAAATAATTGCTCAACTTCATTGAAAGATGTGGGAATTATTTTAGAAAAATACTTATTATTGACGGCAATTAGAACACCGCCACCTCTTTTAGCGATATCACACGGTCTATCTTTCCTATGTACACTCATGTTATGTAAACCTAATTCGGAATCAAATATTTCAGGAACAAGCCACGTTTCAGTAAGCATTATTACATCAAATCATTAGATAAATTAGCAGTTTGAAGTTTAGTAAGTTTTGTTCGTAGACCTCTGACATTCTGATAATAAATAAGAAATTGTTTAGAATTTGAATTGTTTGTTATTACATTTCAGTTTTTTGAAGAAATAATTCGAGGTTGACCATTAATATACTTAATTGTGAGATTTTGTTCGTCGTTTTCTTGGCGTTGTTTCAAATTTGCACGCAAGTTCGATAAATGTTTTAATTGCATTGGAGTTTGGTCATTTTTGATGTTAATGTTGTTCAGGCTTTTAATTTTATGTTTGTTTTATAAAATTTGAAGTGCGTCAGCTGGCGATTGTAAGGTAACTTTTAGAGGTCTCGGTCGTTCATTATTGTATTGTTTACCAAGTCGGACAATATAGCTTGATTTTTGTAGTTGTTCAATTTGAGTTTTTTAAGTCAAGGATTATTTTTTTAATTCAGAAACTTCATTTTCAGAAGAAGTAGATTTATCACAAATGTATGAAACACGTCTGTCCTTCACAAGCAAACATTGCGCTTCGTTTCTAGATAATCCCGAACAAGTTGGATGTAATGGTAACTTGCATTTATCACAGCAAATTCCTTTATCAGCATTTAATTTTCATTGCAAACGGAGCATTACTTATAATCGGCATAATAAATGTTTACTTAAATTCAAATGTTAAATTTTAATTAGAACTTTACCAGTAATTGTAGCTGACGAAATGAATGCGTTGAACACACTAACACCTTTCAAACAACATGATAGTGTTACGTGAGCTGATTACTAAACATTAAATCAAACATTTAAGAACTGAACAAATTGATTCATTTTTTTCATTTAAAGTACATTTTATTGTTGTAGTTATATTGCTGATTGTCATGTTATTATTAAACTGAGCATGTCAGAAAGTCAAGAAGAAAAAGAAATTGATCTATAAAAACAATTGACATTCAAATGAATTTTTTAATATTTTGCTTTCAATACTTATAAGATTTTACTTGTAACATTTCAATTTATTTTATAACAGAGACAAACAGTTTAGAAAAAACATTGAAACCGTTATATCAAGTAGAACTTTTACTATATCAAAACTTATATCATCTTTTTCATATGAAGAGACTTCAATTTTCTCTTGTTTCACTTGATTTTCCGTTCCAATTTAGTCGACAGTTTTACTAAGGCTAAAATATTGTTTCAAAACGTGATACATTATTTTCGGACAAAATAAAGATACCGAAAATTTTGTGTAACTAATTTAACAAGCGCAATGATAATATTTCAATTTGTTATTGAACTCTGCTCGACAACTCATCAACATCAAAATTTTAAATAATGGTACTTCCAACTATGTTCCATATCAAATGAGAATATAGAATAATAGAGTATGTACCAAATATGCGTTCAGGTTGCATGAATCTAACAATTAATTAATATATTAATAATTAATATATTAATATAACAATTTATTAATCCATATCATTAATTGGCAATATCAATTTTAATTTAACATTTTTAATAAACATCCCTTAACTGTATTATTTCTAACAATTTGCTTCAAAGAGAATGATTTCAAAAAAAGTAAAATAAAAAATGATAGGTAGAATGTACTGAAAACAACAGCTGAAGAAAGTCATTAAAACAAGAAGCAATAAAATGAGATGATTACATATCTTTCTATTTTCTGTATTTTATTCATAAAAATTTAAAAAAAATGAGACACTAAACAGTTTTTATTCTGAAGATTGATAGTATACTATACAACAAGTTTTATAAACAGCATTTTTGACAACAGAGATTTATTTAGGAACGAGCGAAGCAGGGCGTACGAATTAATAAGAAAATTTATAAAGTACTTACTTTAGCTTAACAAATACTATAACAATACAAAATTCTGAGGTAACTATAGAAGACAATGACATTAACCTTTTGACAATTGAAAGTAACTCTAAATAACTCAGAAGTGTTGTAATTAATTCGAAAGTTCAGGAGGCACAAAGCCACATCTTGTTAATGATACTTTAAAGTGTCAAGCATCGTGCCAACATCAATATACGATAATTTCTGTTTTAAAGATGGTAGTAGAAAATAGTTATTTATCACACAGGGTGTGTGAAAGTAAAGCTTTTATATACAAATTACGGAGTATAAAACACGAGTCGCAAGAAGTGCATAAAGCCCTTCACACACGTGAGATGGTCACATGGTCAGAGTCTCACTGTGGAGTAGGTAACTAAGGAAACGTAAAATTTTTTCAAACAATCGACGCCATTGCCAAAAAATAATCTGGTTGTACGTGCAGTGCATAATTGTTTAAAAATATGAGTAGTAACGGCGAGGATGACGATGTGACCGCCCAAAGGGATTTCTGTTGAATTACTTCACGACGCGAAAGCAGCAATTTTACAGTTTACTAACCACAAAGTCAAAAACGGTTTATGAAAAAAAACATATTCTTCATTTAAAGACAGGTGCCTGGAAAGAAGGTCCAAGGAATTACAGAAGATCTAATGCTACCACACCTAGAACAAAAATCGAGGCAAGTAAAGCCCCTAACACTTTAGTCTACTTTCTCGATGTTGAAGACTACGTTAATGTGAAAGAGAATATAAATCTTGGAAAGTTTCCAAAATTGATCCCCTACTTAAAAAGTAAGAGTGTCAACTATAGTGCGAAAAAATCTGCTATTTTTGACAAAAAGATGACATCGAAAAATTTGTGACTGAAGCAGACGATACGAATTATTTGTTGATGAAGGTAAAATCCTTTTTAATAAAAACTACCGTCACACTTATTATGTTTATTTGTTTGCAGAAGGTTAGGATTTTGGGAGTTTACGGCGCTTGTCGCAGAATGGAACTGGACAACATGGCAGTAGATAACGTAGAGGATCTGGGACATATTTAGTTGTCAAAGTTGTCGATACCAAAACTCACAGTGATCGCGCTTTTACGGTTTCAAAGTTGGAATACATTGAAGTAGACAGAAAATATAGAAATTTGCACTTCAAAATTTTAACATTAGAGCAGCAGAAGTGTCACACAACCTAATTTAAATTATTAATTGCACATCATATTCTATTATAATATGTGTATTTGTTGGCAAATACGAGAAAGGAGTGTGGACATGCATTGTCAAGCATAAGCAGTAAATTTTGACCCAACTCTTATGGCAAATGGTTGAACAAAAGAATATTCTGAATGTATTGCTCTGTATTTAAGAATTACATTATTACCACGGTAGCCGTGCTTCTTGGGCATGCTGATGCCTTGCTGCACTACCAGGCTAATGCCAAACTCTTAATCTGCGAGTATCTGGTTTAAATCTGAATTGCGACTAGTCAGGAAAAGTATAGTCCACCATTGCTCATGAGTTCAGTTTAAGTGTTCTCGAGCCCAGTTTTACGCTATGTCCTCGATTTACTTTGGTTAATGGTAGAACTCTAAGGGAGCGTTTGGAGTTAAGATTGCTTTCTTAACGACGTCTGATGGTTTGGTTTGTCTGTCACGTTATGCACTGCCTGAGACGCGATTTTAACCTCAGTAGCAGATAGTGAATTCTCTCGGCGAGCCTGAAGAGTGATATATCGGTCCTGAATAGCAGTGGTGGCGTCTTCTTCCAAGATGTTGTTCTCTGGGATTACCTGTATCTTTGTAACGTCGTTATAGTAGGCTAATAACGCTCTGTGTTGTACCTAGCTGCTCCGCCACGTCAACTTGTTTTACTCCAACTTCCAGCATACCAACTGCCCTCTTCATTTCGTCAGGATACAAATGACAACGTATATTTTGTTCATTCATGTTGGCTTTTAACGTAATGTATGCTTACACTTATCAATGGGTAATATTTTTGTAAAACCACGCAGAAATGTTGGTACTTGTCAAAGTTTTTAGTCGTCACTAAATGAACTCTTGCTGATAAACAAGGAAAGCATGTAATAAAGACAACATTACTTTTATTACAAAATGATTGTGCATCGATTAAAGATACATTTGACCTTCGATTTTTTTTTTATTCTTAATGAAGATATACCAATTATTACTTGTTACAATATATGTCTTATTATGACGTAATTTGCCAACGATTTTTTTTTCAAAAAAACAAAGGTCATCTTGTAGAAAATACTTTAAAGATTACAAAAATTTTGTTTTTACCAGGATCACGTTAACATTAATGTTGAGATGTAAGTGCACAACAACATATTGATTTCTCGATAAGAAGTTTCGGTGTGGAAGCACCTTAACGGAAGTAAAATTAAGTAAATCAAATAAAAATTGATATCCTTTGATGACGTTTATGTGTGATAGTGCCCAGAATTAGTTTCTAAATCCCGGGGCGATAAACAAAGTCATTATGTAAGTGACACTTTTATTATCCTAAACCTTAACTGTTGGAAAGTATGAAGTTTTTTGAATTAATATGTGTTCTTAATTAAAATCATAAGAGTGCATAAAACATCAAGGTGAATACAAGTCGGAAAACTTGATTTTAAGATATTTCATACAGTTTTCCTGAAATATCTACATATCGGGAAACAATTTTGTTTTAATGGAAAAGGCATTTTCTATTTATGCAAATTAAATCAATTTTATTTAATTAACTTTTAGTTTAAATCGGTTTACTCGGGTTTTACTAATGGTTTAACAAAAAGTGAAAATATAATAAAAAAATAAAGTTTGAAGAATGTACGGCACCTCAACAAGTAATAACAAACGATTATTGATTAACCACCTAAAACTAATATTAAAGTTGAATTTAACACTTAGATGGTTTAACTTGTGACGGATTAGAAATAAACAGTTGTTGAAATTTCAAATTCCAAAGTTCGGTAAGAGTTACCAAGTAAAATTTATATTCCGCTTACTGAACATTTATTAATTCAAAATGCTAAATATAAGCCTTACTATTGTTAAATATTTGAAGTATGCTAGCTTTACGCATGTAACATTAAAGTTGTGTGTAGTTAAGTTTAATTTAATTTAATAATTAAATATTGACTATACTGCACGCTAACATGAATAAACAAAACCGCATTATTTATTTTAACAATAACGGTCGTTTTGTTTAATAAAACTTATTGTTTCAATATCTTATTTTTAAATCAGCTTTTGTTGAACGACCAGTTAACAGTTTATTTTTGATTCTATTTGGTACACCATTATGTATTAGGTATACTAGCGACTTACGTACCCTCTTATTATTATTATTGTAATCACTCATTTAGTGTATAGGGATGTAACAGGCGTTTCCACTTACATTCAACCACTTAAATATGCGTGAGGTTAGGATGGATTTAATTAAAAGTAGATTAAAATTTTATTAAAACTAAAGCTTTCCGTGAAAATAATCAAATATCTTAATTTGATATTAAGACAAGAATTTATAAAAAAAATTAATATTAGTTAGAAATTATTACTAATAATTGTCTCGACGATAGCATGTTGGACGAATAATGGGAACGAAAAAACCGATTCAGCTGAAAACTTGTAACTTTATACAAATGGTCTACTTACTGAAAATATTTTCATGGTGGTGTCACTTCCTGTTATACTGGAAGTGGATACCAACTTTGTTATTTTAAATACAATGCCCCAATTTTTATTTTATTTTCGGTTACCGCATAAAATTTTCCGTCTTTTACTACCAGGTTTGGCCTACTTATCTCTTACCATTATTAAGAAAAAAAAATAATTTCAGGCGTAAAGCAACGAAAATTTGAATCAACTGAAATATTTATATTTCATGAAACATAAAGGCAGATAAACAAAATTTGTACAACGGTTAGACATAGTATTGGACTATGTTTTCAGTATGAGACATTTTGAAATTTATTTCTATGGAAAATTTGTGAGTGACGGTAGTTAAGAAAACTAAAATTGACAAAAAGTCATTTTTTTTAATTGAAACTTAGCTTTTTTATATTTTCATTTAGATGCATAATTTAATTACCCATCTGCTGATATATCATATTCCTATAACTAAAGTGAATAATTATCGTGTTATTTAAGTTTTATCTACTTTTCTTGGAGACGATGTAGTAAATTAATGAAGTTATCTGTAATTGAAGGTATCATACGTCAGGCAGCAAAACAGAATTCAAAGCTCACTATTAATTTACTACATCATCTCCAAAAAAGTAAAAAAATGCAGAGAAGAAAGTAGAAAAAAGCAGATAACACGAAAATCATTCAGTTTAGGTTAGGAACATGATATATCAGCGGATAGGTAATTAAATTCTGCATCAAATGAGTATAATAAAATTCACTTGCAATTTAAAAAAATTTACTCCTTGGCAATTTTAATTTTCTTAACTACCGTTACTCCCGGACGTCTCCCTATAAATAAATTTCAAAAATGTCTAATACTTAAAACATAGTCCAATACCATGTCTAACCGTTGCACAATTTCGCTTATCTGCCATTTATCTTTCAAAATATAAATTTGTCAGTAAATTCAAATTTTCGTTGCTAACGCCTGAACTTATTTTTTATTAATGTTGGTAAGAGATAAATATGCCAAACCTGGTAATAAAGACGTAATAATTTTATGCGAAACCCAAAAATAAATTAAAAATTGGGGAAACTTTTCAACTAAATCGGTTTTTTCGTTCTCATTATTCGTCTAACATATGCTATCGTCGAGACACACCCTGTATAGCTACTACATTTTTATTAAATAAAAAAAAATTTCACATACGATTTATATTATGCAACGTATATAGGGTGAAGTTTTACAAGTTTTGTCATTTTAGTAGCTTGCAGGTTGATAAATGTTACATTTTAAAATTATTTTAAAATATACAGCATGTCCCAAAACAGTGTGACGCATCAAAGTTATATTTTTGCTTATGAAACACCTGTATGTTATTGTGTTTTTAATTGCACACTAAAAAATGAGGTATTCGTACTTTCATGAAAGTTCCTATACCTAAACACAAAGTGTTCTGAGTTAGTTCAAGTTTCTTAAAATATGGAGTATTAAACAATCTTCTAATCCAACAAATCATAACAAATTTACTCTTACGTTTAAATAGTGGGATATTAAATGAATGTATTCCATAATTAAATATTGCAGATCTTTTACAGAGTGTTCAGGATTTAGAGGTTAGTTATTCGGTCATTCAATTATGTAATATGACTCTTATTTTAAATGGAACACCCTGTATTTTATTAATTCATAACGTTAACAAAATAGTCCTCTTTTAAATGGTACAAGGTATCCTATGCTCAAGTGTTACAGGTTTTGCGCAATTACAATTTCCTTAAAATTAATGGTAGCGAAGGATTTTAAAACAAAAATGCATACGTAATTTAATTAGTTAATAACAAATTAAGACATTACAGTCTGATGAGTTACAAAAATATCATGTTTCGTTACATGTTATACAACATTTTTGAAAGAAAATGAGTTTGAAAAAGGAATTAAACCTATTTCGAATACAAATTCTAATAGGGTGTGACTGATGTTACCATGGTTACAATTTTCAAAACAAATGTAGAAATAACTCACGAGTGACGAAAAATTTAATTTTTCGTAACTAGTTAAGAAAATGCACCATTTTGACATTTACTTTGATTATGAAAAGTGCCACATCTGTCACGGAAAACCATAATACAAATGAAAAAAAAAATGTTTGGATTATTTAGAGATCAGTCAAACTAATGTGGGAAGAATGCTTAAGAAAAACCATTATCATCTGTATCTCATTCAACTACACCACCATTTCACAGAAAACGATGATAATGAACTTTTTAGACGACTGCTTTAGAAACAGACTATATCGCAATGCCACTTTATACGAGAAAATTTCAAATAACGTTATTGCTCTTAGCTAGTAAGTCTTCGAAGGTCTCGAAAACATTCCTTTCCTCTTTGAGGTAGTCGGTGCATTTGTTTGATTTCGTACACTCTCCTTTTGAATATAAAATAGGGTGTTATTTCCATTATCAATTTTGAAAAGTCCATGTCAATCAATAGCAAAATAGTTATATTTATTCCCCTATTTTTAATTATAAAATTCTCATTACATATACGGGTAAATCACCACCAACGGACGGATATTTATAGCTAAACAATAAAGGTTTTACAAGTTTTTCATTTTAGTAGTTTGCAGGTTGATAAATCATATATTTTCAAATTATTTTGAAATATACAGTATGTCCCAAAAATGTGGCGCATCAAGTTACTTTTTCTTATCGAACACTGTGTGTTTTGTTGCGCAATGCATACACCCTTATACCATTCGAAAGATCACTTCTTTATTAACGTTATAAATTAACAAAATACAGGGCGCTCCATTTAATATAAGGTTCATATTACATATTGAATGATCTAATTATTAACCGATAAATTCTAACACACTGTAATGAGATGTTTAATATTTAATCATAGAATACATTCATCTAATATCAAATTATTTAGAGGTAAGAGTATTTTGTTATGATTTGTTGGATTATAATATTGAATTTTTTTTAATACTCCATATTTTAATAAAATCGACGTAATTCAGAACGCTCTGTATTTAAGTATATGGAACTTTCATAAAAGTATACCTTATTTTTTACAAGCAATCAAAAAACGCAACAAAACACACAGTGTTCCACAAGAAAAAATGTAACTTGATGCGCCACATTTTTTGGGACATACTGTATAACTTGAAAATATATGATTTATTAACCTGCAAACTACTAAAATGACAAAACTTGTAAACCTTTACTGTTTAGCTATAAATCTCCGTCCCGTTGGTGGTGATTTACCCACTGTATATGTAGTAAAAGTTTTATAATTAAAAATAGGAAATTTAATATAACTATTTTCTTTGATTGACATGGACTTTTCAAAATTGAAAATGGAATAACACCCTATTTTTATATTCAAAAATTAGGTGTACGCACAAATCAACTCCCGACCTCCTCAAAGGGAAAGAATGTTTTAGACCTTCGAAGACTTACTGTAGGTAATCAGTAGAAAATGACCCATTAATACATCTAACAATTTTTTAGACCAAAAAGCAAACAATCCACAGTGGTGGGTAATTAACGTCGATCGTTATTAACCATGTAGCTCCCAATATTCGTATTAAAACAAACATACGTGAACGGAAAATCGTATAATTAAGCGTAATCGTAACAAAATAACGCCATAAATTTTCGTAAATACAGGGTCATTGATAGTCGATGGTAGGTTAGACGTTTATGGAAAACAAAACATAGGAGTAATTTGAAAATTTTGCTGCTGCCATAAATAGACACGATCTATATTTCTAAAATTTTTCATTTTGGCGGTGTTACCGCTTCTACTGAAAAGTAGTAACAACTTGTTAATTTTAAATAAAACACCCTGTATATTATTCAATTTTTAGAATTTGCAATTCTTACTGATATTTTTTTCTGAATAGTTCCCTATACCCATCTACACCGGTTTTCGAGACAATAATTATTTTAGGATATTTTCTTTCAAAATATGATCCCACCAAAATTTAAATTTAGCTGTTATTTGAACCCATATAAGGCTGAAATTTTAGATGTAATTTGCAAAAGCCTTGTATTTAACCGCTACCTAAATAAATTTATTTTATTTTATACAGGGCGGTTTAAAATTAATGATTTTGAAGTGACATACAAAAAAGGTCAAAACTTTATTTTTTCAAATAGAAAACCCTGTATTTTACTTAAAATTTTGATAGACAATTAAAATGCTTTCAAGTTGATATAGCATAGTGATATAGCTAACTCGTCAACTTTTCGAAATAATCGCAATAATTATTAAAAATCACACTGTCTTCACATAATTTGCATTAGTTAGCCATGGAACGCCATGCATTTGCCAATTGCTCAATTATTCACTGTGTTTGACAGATGTCTAAGTTTTGAGATTGTGATTTACTACTTAATACTTATTCAAAAACAAATTACAATGAGGCAAAATAATTACTCGCATGAAATTTTGATGAATCTATTTATTCTTCATGGACAATGTGACAAAATTGTGGCAAGAACATGTAGAAAATTTAATGAAATGTATCCTGATTTGCAGCCAATGAACAAAAGAAAGTTCTACAATTTTCCTTCTATACATTTGTATTTGGATAATGGACTGTAAAATAAATTCTTTAACCCGCTAATCTTTGTGTTTTTCTTCATTTTAAACTTAAAACCGATGCGGTCACTTTTGACCGTTCAAAACCGAATGCTCCAAAAATTTCCACCACAAACTAATAGCGCGCAAAATAAATGTACAAAGTCTAAACATACTCGCCACCATGAAATTTAACGAATTTCAACAAATAACATGAGAATATAGATAACAAACGAAAAACGAAATACAAAATTGCATCGAATACGAATTAAAGTGCATACAAAATAACTTAAAAATATCAAAATCAATAAATTTTAATTCAAATTCAGGTTTTCGTTGAGTGCAGTGTATTCACCATCAACTGTCTCTATTGGCAATGGACACACTTTTATTACAGGCCTTTTAAACACTCCACTTTTCGTGTTCACAGTCACGACTCAAACTACGCCGTCATACATTCTAAGTAATGAATTAGTGGTGGTTTACATTAACAAACTACCATTTATATTTGATACATACGACAATTGACGTCACGACCAATGGCAATGATTTTAAAAGATAGTGTTTTAGAATATTTTTAAAATGAAAATTTTTAATACTGAGCACATCATATATTTTTTGCGATAGTGATGTTTTCTTTTATGTTTATGACTTAACAATAAACTACAATTTTCTTAAATATAAATTTAATGAAAACACCCAATTTTAGCGGTTACCGTATTTGATTTTACAATTCAAAAAACCCTCTAATTGAATAATATCCTATTAAACCCATCGCCAGTTCAAGTAAAAATTGAAACTTATGCCTCTTTACCGATAGAAATTAAGCGCTGTTCTTTCACAATAACAATACAATTAAAAAAAAGAAAAAGAACTAGGACTTCACTTTCGTACGTTTTGAAATACTATTAAATATTTTTTTGTTTGGTTAAATTTTAAAAATTGTTACGCAAACATTTTTAGTACACATTATTACAGTGTTCTGATAGTGAAAACATCCTACAAACAATTTGGGGACATATAAATCGGACTTTCAAATTCCCCATCTTCAGATTTTCCGGGAGACACGGTATTAGCATAGCCATTGCATGACGACATATAATACACCGTTCCAAACGCCAGTCACGAAAATGACAAAAAGATACAGGTTTAGTATTGTTACAAATAGTATTTATAATTCATGTTGACTGGTGTTACAAAAAATACATTTCAAAAATATTGTATTACTACTTGCACTAAGCTTTTATAGTTGAAACTTTTAAGGACAGGTTAATAATCTAGAGATCAGATTCTCAGATTCTCCGAATTTGTACCACTGATATTATCTCTTATTCAATGTGTAAAATAAAATAAAGTTGGACATAATTGAATCGAAAATAATATTTTTTATGTATAGTTTTTATGTAATGCACACATCATACACACATTATAACAGTTATTAAATTTCATTCTATTATTCAAGATGCGTGTAAATCATATTAATAATTAAATCCTGTCCCAATTTTTTAATGTTTCACTAGTTTTAATAACCCACAAAAAGGTAAAGTAAAATTTTAGTAATTTATATATTATACTGCTACATTTTATTACAAAATGTACACATAATACTTCCCCAGTGTTACACAAAATTTCAATAGAAAAATGAGGCGATGTATTTATGAAGACAGCAATAGACAAGCACATTATTATAATTTTGTTTTGCATTTTTTGACGATACCAACTTAGGCTCAATCAAATTTTACTGAAGGTTGCAAAAATTCAATACGATTAGAGTTGTCAGGATGAGTAAATTTCAATTGCAACTAATTCGGAAAAAATATTTAACGATAATGTAATTAGGTTAACAATTCCTTTCAGTTACATTGATGTAATGTGAAACATTTTGCCTTTTATTTCGTGTAATATTTATTACCTCTTGCACTGCAGATAAAAAAGAATAGAAAAAGGTGCAGTTTGTATGTACAACGGATTACATTACAAAAAACTGACATTTTTAACGATTTTCTAAGAATTTGCATCTACGTACATACCTCCAGCAGTGCTTTCATATTTTGAATTCATTTTGTTATAACTTGAATCATTAATGGTCATTATACAGGGTGTCAGAAACTCTCGTGACAAACCAAGACCGGAGATTCCTCAGATAATTTTAAGACAATTTATTCCAATTCACCTAGTCCGAAAATGCTTCCTAAGAGCTAGAAACTCTTTGAAGATGGCGCCTTAATAAATAGTTATTTTTAAATACATCTAGAACTCTTCTACTTAGAAAAACAAAAAGTGGTATGCTTATTTAGCCTGTCAGAGATGAATCGATTCCATCAATTGCTAAGTACTGGTACCGGTCATAGGCGTCCGTTTTGGGTAAGGTCAACAGGTTATTTTAGCGCATAACTTTTTATCTTTAACTTTTAAGCATTCGTGACACTAGATTATTAAATTTTTAGGTATTGTAGTACTAAAAGGTACTCTTACTTTAAGTCGTTAGGATACACCGATTTTCTAGAGAAATGGATTTGAAATTGTTTTGTTTTTGTCATTAAAGTTAAATT
>JALBCR010003529.1:0-94297 GCA_030710515.1 Abscondita cerata | reverse complement strand
CTCTCTCTCTCTCTCTCTTCTCTCTCCTCTCTCTCTCTCTCTCTCTCTCTCTCTCTCTCCTCTTCTCTCTCTCTCTCTTCTCTTCTCTCTCTCTCTCTCTCCTTCTTCTCTCTTCTCTCTCTCTCTCTCTCTCTCTTCTCTCTCTCTCTCTCTCTCTCTCTCTCTCTCCCCTCTCTCTCTCTCTCTCTTCCTTCCTCTCTCTCCTCCTCTCTCTCTCTCTCTCTTCTCTCTCTCCTCTCTCTCCCTCTCTTCCTCTCTCTTCTCTCTCCTCTTCTCTCTTCTCTTCTCTTCTCTCTCTCTTCTCTCTCTCTCTCTCTCCCCTCCCTCCCCTCTCCCCCCCTCCTCTCTCTCTCTCTCTCCTCTCCTTCCTCCCCTTTCTCTCTCTCTTCTCTTCTTCCTCCTCTCTCTCTCTTCTCTCTTCTCTCCTCCCCTCCCCCCCTCTCCTCTCTCTTCCTCTCCCTTCTCTCTTCTCTCTTCTCTCTCTCTCTTCTCTCTTCTTCTTCTCTCTCTCTCTTCTCCTCTTGGGTGAGGAAGGAAGGATCAAGCATAGACCCAAATGACATGGTAATTCAGCCAAAAATTTTTTAGCATGAGTAATTATTATCATTGAAACGTGTTGGATCAAGATCTTTGTTTTAACGGTGAAACAGGGTAATATCGCCGTTAATTGGTTTAACGTTAGGTTCCAAACTTGCGAACAAAAAATCGACTCACCTCCTCGACTTTTGAATTCTGGATAATTTATTTGGCCGCCAGATATTAGATTTAAAGAAAAACAATACTTTACAGAAACACTGTCCTCTTCCATTGTTGCTTTGGAGGCATATCCGGTAAGGTGCCAGAACAGACTTCCACTGATCAAGTTCCTGGGTGCAACGAGCTGCTTGTTCATGAGTTTCACTCGTTTCCTCACCAGTGGCTTGTCTGTTGATGTCAAATTCGTCTTACGTAGCTTTGGTTCATTGTCCACCACTAACAACAGCCTAATCCCCGAACATAACGTGACAAGCCGCATTTCAACCGCGTTGTCAAACTCTAGCCTAGCGAACACCGTCACGACGTTTATACCCGCAGTTTTTGTGTTTGTAAATTGAACGACTCAGCCTTCAAATCGTGTACTGGGTACATTGACGTAAGCAAAATACATATTATGCAATTAAAATGATGAAAAGCAAAAGGTACAAAGTGCCCACTTCTTAAACAATGATGCGTTGGCGCACAAAAATATGCTGCTGTTTGTCATTTCTTCTTTCTACATCTGTCACACTCAATTTGCAACGATTTATCTGACACTTAACTCATCTGGCGCCTGTTGCTGTTACTGGTCAACCCTTCGTTATATATTGTCTCGTTTCGCGATCTGCTGAGTTTTGTAGTGAATGCATCATTCTTGTAATTTCTCTTGTTCTTTTAAATGATCTGTAAATATTTTTGCAGATGTGGAACAGTGTTTATGCTCTGTGGCCCTATATGTCATCTTTGTGAACTGTTTTTAACCTGTGTTGCAACCAACCTAGGTACAGTGAAGGTCTCAGGTATTAAAAAACTTTCAGATAAAGCGAGCGAACTAATAGCAACCCCGGAGATTAAACATAACTGAACCAACCTAAAAATTAATCTCGCCACTTCGTCCGGGCTTTATTTGACGGGTCCCGTGAGTAGAAGCCCCAACACACTGCCATGCGCCGTGGCCCAAAGCGCGAAAACTACGGATAGACTCCGGACAGTTCGACCGCACTTGAGGCTGGTCAATGAATAACACCGATCGTAAGTCTGGGTGGTTGTCATTCACAGCAGCGCTTTGTCGTGTAAGCACCTATCGAATGTCGCGCGGCGTATTTAGGCGCTTTGTGCCGCCCAGGCGTCTCGTGACTAACCCAGTTCACGCGCGGTCTGGGACCTGAAAAATTAAAAATGCTCTGACAGAAATGTTAAAACCTGTCCTTCTTTCTTGATCTAAACGTTGTTGTACGAAGGTGTCGTACTTCCGAAATTTAAGAAATTTTAATATAATAGTTGTCATTAGCGGATATAAAATTCAAGGAACAGTTTCCACTAAGCTGAGGATAACCACGCGACATTTTACTTGCCTCGTAAATACTACTTCTGATATTTACTTTCGCAAATTCTTCTTCTTTACCGCCATTTTTTAACGCGTTGCCAAACAACTGTGGGGATACGGATAAAGGCAATTAAATACTTATATAAACAGCATCGTAAATTAGGTGGTTTACTAATCAAACTGATTCTCCCTAGAGTTTGGTCGCTATAAAAGATAACCGATGCACCCCAGTTTATTATTTTGACGGTTTGGCAATCCATGTCTGGACATCTAGTTTTGTTTTTGTCTACTTTCTACGATACTACCTTTCGTCAGTCTCTAGATATTGCAGCTGCAGAACCTACTCTACATCTATTCGCAGTGCACGAACAATTAAACTAATGGAAGATATTGCTTGTACTTTTAGAAGAACAAATTGTTGTATTTGACAATTTCATTTTTAATAATTGTTATATGTTGTAATGGTAAACAATTAAATTGGCTTTAGCATTACTCCATCTTTAATCGACAGTGCCTATTCTCTAAAAATTGCATTGTTATAGGTTTGAGTGCACCAAACGTTACACTTAATACTGGTTTCAGATTTGGGAAATTTTTGTGAGATGATTCACAATACTGTAGTGTTTCTGTTATTTTGATGACCGCAAATAATAATAATATGTTTCCAAAATTATATTATCTCACATGTATGACAAGACAAAAAAATTTTTAAAAGTATCAATTGTAGATTAAAACTTCTAGTTTGTTAATTCTTGCGTCTTAAACTGTAATAAACCGGCCTAGTTATACCATTACTTAAACGTTTAGGGTTACCATTAGTTTTTGACAAATGCAAAGTGATAAGCAATAATTAATGTCATCCAATTAATGGTAAAACCAAATTCGGTAAAAGTACTGCTGTACCTTATTTAAAACCATAAGTTAATTTAAATATAGATTTCTGTTTATGAAATATGTGATTACGACATCATGTGTAAATAGGGACATATAAATAGTATAAACTAGATGTTAACAGATAACTGTAACGAGAATTGAATGTTTAAACGTATTGCATTTAAATGCATTAATCGTCTATACAGTTATCTGTTGCATTTTCACTTTAGTTTATTTTTTTTAACTATGAATATTATTCATAACCTATGTAACAATGTGTAATTTTGTTACTCACGATAATAACTATGAGGTACCGCGATTAACATCAGTACCATCTTAACTTTTTTACAATAAAACCCTTAACGACTCTGTAACTACAAAATTTTAGAAATGATCATCCAACCCTGTTGGTTTATGTAAAGCTTAGTTACATCATCGAACTACACTTCCAAGCAAAGAATTCGACATACCTCACGCTGACTATGAATGCATTTTTTCAGTAGCCAGAAATCATATTTAAAGAAACAGTATGTCAAGAAAGACCTACATTAAGGTTTTCAATAACCATACATTTTCGGAAACTCATATCGTTTACTAAATAGTGCAGCTTTAAAATAAACGTTATCGTTATTTGTTGAGTAACATAAAATTTCTTCATCTAAAAACAAGTTTTTTATAAAACTATTGTTTGCTGCTGACATCTGCTCAATCATTAGTGTTACCCAACAATGAATCCATCAGTAGTTTAAATTTCGCAGTACACGCAGGGGCGCCGAGTTTTTAAAATTCCTGTGGGTGCTTCAGCATTTTAATGAGATACCTAGCTACTTATATTTATTATTGTTACACACAAGACAGTTTGTTGTTAGACACAAGAAAATACAAGATATTTAGAAAAGATAATTTATTATATTACACAGCAGTTTGACATGTGCACCTTATTTATCATAAACATTAGGTGTTATTCAGTGCGAATGTATTTTGACGAACTACTGCTCTATTTATAAATATGTCGGCAATGTTTTCAAGTTCCAAATCATCTGCTATTTCTCTGTTTACATGCACTACCATGTAATTATTTAGTCTTTGCTGAGTCATAGTAGTCCTCAAGTAAGTCTTTATTCTTCGTAATGCTGAAAATGACCTTTCAGCTGTGCATGTCGATACTGGAATAGTTAAAATTATTTTTAATAATTTGATGACTTCTGGTATCATATTTTTGGTAGATTCGCAATGAGTAGTTATAAAAGAAACAACATCCTCTACACTATTTAGTTGGTAATTTTTGTTTGCGCAAAATCTAAAAGCATGTTTCGATGAAGAATCAAACGATCCATGTCAAAGTCATCTCCATAAAATTTTTCACATAATTGCTGCTTGTCATGTCATCATTATTTTGCTGAGTAAGAAATAGTTCCATGTTGCTCAAGTGTGCCATAGTATCTTTTAGTAAAGCGCTGTTCAATACAGCCTATGACTTTATCTAACACTTCAAAATACATTTTTCGATAAAAGTCAGCTGGACTAGAAAACTCGTGCTGCTCACTTGTAGAGTCATCTATCTTTTAGGTCTTTTCCGTATTTTTGGTGTTTTAGGTTCATCCAATTCTAAAATGTGAGCCAAATCTACAGTAGATTTCAGACGTTTTCAAATTTTTCGTCAGTTCTTTGGGACGACATAACTTTTGACTGTATTAATATTATCGACAGCTTTTGCAGATGCAGAGATATCTTCTGTAACGTAGCATTTAAAGCTTCAATGCGACTAAGAATTTCTATCAGAATTTTAATGATAAATAGTGATTCGAAAGACTGAAGACTTTTTAAAACCCTTTTGCTTTGGCACTGCATCATCTTTCTGAGTTTTTGTGTTGTTCAAAAACATAGAAGTACACTATAATTGTCGAGAATTGTTTTCAAAGAAGATATACGACAGCACCATCTTGTTGGGCAAAACGGCCGAGAAAGATTTTGTGCATCCTCAGCTGCCTGTAGCGATTCAAAACAAGCTTGGCGTTTCGGTGACACGCGAACGAAGACAATCAGCTCTCTTATTAATACTAAAAATCTCTGATTGCCGGTACTTCTTTCATAGTATCTTGAACAACCAAGTTTAAAGAGTGTGCGACACAATGCACATGAACTGCCCTTGGTTCGATAGCTTGAACTCGTGCTTTAAGGCCAGTATGCGTTCCAGAAACATTGGCAGCGCCATCTGTACATAGACCTCTGCAAGTTTTGATATCAAGGCGAAATCTTTTTAGCACGTCATTGAAAATATCAAATAAAATTTCAGATGTGGTTGACGGCGTTTCATAGAGTCCGAAAATGTTTCATGTATATTAAGCTTTGAGTCCACGTACCGAAAGCAGAATGTGACTTGTTCATGATTGGTAATATCACTGGTTTCATCCACCATGACAGAATAATAGATAGCATTTTGTATTAGTTTAATTATTTTACTCAATACTTCGTGACTCAAAATTGTACACAGTTCGTTAGTGACATCGTGTGACAACCATTTATATTTACTGCGCTGGAGCCACGACTTTAACTCGGGAATATCCTCTGATCGCAGCTTCAATAACCGACTATAATTTGAATTTTCATCCTCATGGCCCCTTATGGCAAGGCCTCCGGCCATTAAAAAGCGAAGAGTAGAAATCATTTTCATAAGGGCGGTTCTAGCAGTTTTTATCTTCAAGTTTACTTTTGATAACATTGAGTGTACATTGACGCCACGGTCTACATTGGCTTTATGTAAACACAAAAACGGTGAACTTCAGACATTTCGTGCTTTGAATCTTTCCAAAGCCTTATTCCATGATGAAAACCAATCTCAGTGAATGCTTTAATGGAGTCATCATCTCGTGATGATTTTTTTGGCAGAAATGCCACTAGATATAGTTTCTCTACAAACGCAAACACTTTATCGATGTCTCCATCATACAGTAGCCATGGAAAAACTGATTGCCACTTACTTTGATAGCTGCGTCCTTTCTTCTCTGAACATAAATTTTCAGATGTAACGTTTCGGTCTTGACCTATGTTAAGCTGAGAAGAGCCACTATTACTTGTGGAAGGTTCTTCAGGTTTAGGTACCTTACGGTTCCGAATGACAAACTTATCCATCATA
Source organism: Abscondita cerata (assembly GCA_030710515.1). NCBI lineage: Eukaryota > Metazoa > Arthropoda > Insecta > Coleoptera > Lampyridae > Abscondita > Abscondita cerata. Next base: position 88,226 of record JALBCR010003529.1, on the reverse strand, counting down.
ACATAACATAACCTAACAGTTCACGTGCTACACAAATACTAGTCTCAGAAGGAATGAATGCGCGCGCGTGAGTGCGGGTGATGCAGCAGTGCGGGCGGGTGACAAAACAGGGCGGGGCGGTGTATATTATTTCGGTACCTATATTATTTTGATTTAGTTAAAATATGAGAATTATTTTAGAAACGGTAACGTGGGTGCGGCACCCCGAGCACCCACGGAGTCGGCGCCCTGCTACTAATTACGTAAGTTATTAAAAATCATTAAACTCTTTATTCATAATATTATCCATAAAACAGTATATTTTAATGACGTTTCATTTTTCTCGTAGTTAATATAAAAGGAAAAATAAAATCAGCAATTTATTGTCAATGTACATATTTTAGTTTTTTGATGCAAGAATTTATTACATAATTATAATTAAGATACCAAGTTATAGTTTAAAATTAAATAAAACTTTTTTTAAATAAAGGGTATTACGATATAAATGGAATATATAGAAACTGATAATGGTGTGATCTCAACATGCGATGATGCTTGAGGTACTGCTTACTGACGCCTACTTCCAAGTACTTTTCAATGATAATTAATATTAATAGTTTCCCGCACTTAAAGTTAGAAAATCAAAACGACAAACTCAGACTTAAAACTAGCTTAATTTTATATTATTATTGTTTGAGAAAACATCATATGTTTGAAAACAAAACGCATATCGAGGGCTAACTTCTAGATTTTTTTTTTTCCTAAATGTAGATTTCTTCAAAGAACAGAAGTTTGGTTTTCAATATTTTTCAAAACTAAAGACAAAAGATCTCTCAATAGTAATTTGGTAAACGTTGAACTGTTAAACAATTATTTACATCAATTTTAACCCATGTAAGTATACGCAAGATGGGGTTCCAAAATAACCTTCTCAAAAATGGCAAAATAATTTTTTTGCTATTAAAATCAACTCAAACTCTAGGATCAAACTGCATTTTACGTAATAGTTTTACTATGCCTGGTCAATGATGACTTTTACAGACTTATAATTCTTCTGTGAATCTGTATCACCGATAAACGAGTTTCTGCCAATTTTTAATATTAGTTAATATTTTTATCATATCATGTTTCACAAGCAAATTTTGCAAATAATACTTTGTTAACTCAGATTAATGAATCATTGTTTACTTTGCATGTGTATTTAATTTAATTTAGTTTTTGTGCAGAATTGGTAGTTGGCATTATGATCATTTCATTATCTCTTTTGAACACAGTAACATGGTAATCAATGTAAATGATTGGTGTCATGTAAAGAAAATGATAATTAAATGTTATTTATAAACAATGGATATATTTATCAATAATTATAGAAAAAAGGCTGAAGAATATTAATAAAATTATGGAAAAATGTTCTCGTTAGTATTAATAATTTCAATTTTTATCTTGTGATTTTTATTGATTGTCATAAACATACTGTTTTAAATATTTTAATTCAAACTGACGCAACATGATTAAGATTTAAAAACTAAATGGAACTGAAAGAGAGTAAAATTGAGACAGATTATATTTGAAATAAATAAACCTTAAAAAAATGTGCCAAACCACTAAAATTTATAAAGCGTTTCTAAATAAACGAATTCTGTGATATATTACGATATACTAAACAAACATCGTCTCACTTAAAGTGATTTAATTATTGTCGTTCATTAATTTTAATCCACAAACCTGTTTGTTACTCTCGCACTGTGTTCAAAATTCAATGAGAAAAATACGTAGTTCTCAATCAATTGTTTCAATAATTTAAAATATTCTCTTTTCAGCGTTGATTAATTTAACGATTTAACTGATTACCAAATTAATGCGAATGGAGATATTAATTTAATGTTTTCGAATATATCACTTCAATAGGTCGCAAACTGTATTTGAAAACTGTTTTCGCATGGCGATAGAACCACGGCGACACCGCTTGCAAAGTCGAGTTTATTATTTAGCAAAGAACGTACATTCCATATGTTATTAACTTCGAAAGTTAACTCACCATTTCTTTTAAGACTATGGATCCGCTATATATTATACGGAAGTTTCAATTCCACCACATTAGCGACGAAGGTAATTTTCTTTTAAAGTATCAAATGGTGACTCTGAATAGATTACAAGGTGTTTGGCTTTATGAGAACATTTTACTGAGAAATGTAGAAAGCAGTTTCTTTGTGGCTATTTTTTGTTACACTGCAACAGGTGTATGACTACAGCATAAAGAACTGATTCTGTTTTATTCTTAATGATATTTTACCATTAGAAGAATGGTACTTATTGTATAGTTTGCATTGCTAACCGATTTATTGCAATGATATAAAAACCACGTATTAACATAACTAAACACTACTCGAAATATGATTAAGTATAAACGAACCTATTAATTCGATATTGCATTTAAATGACTGCTACTTAATTCAATAATACTATTCATCTGTTTAATTATTGTTAGAATTAGTTTTAAATAAGATGTATGTTATGAGATACAGTGCTTTAAACAATGAATGAGAGAGTAATCTATGTTAATTAATACCGCGATGAGATTTACAAACTGAGAACTTTCAATTTAAGAACTGTTAAAGATTATTTCAAACTTATTATTAAGAGCGCATTGACCACCTTAACCTTATGTTTTCGCTAATTTCAACTGCAAAATGTATATAATTAAATATTATGAGAAATATTTTTTAAGAATATTTCGTCGTCCAAAATAATAGTTAATTTTTTTAAAACTGAGAAAACTTTTAGAGAAACAAAACAATACTAAGATCAAACACTTTAAAAATAAATGATTTGATTTTAATGACTTGTAGAGGTTTACACAATTTAATGACGACTTCGCCATCATTTCGCTGAAGATAATTGGTGTTGGTTTTCTTTCAAACCCTAAGTCACTGTATCTGCAGATAATCGACCAGACCAGAAGTTGGAGGATTAAACCTTAACGTTGACTTTCGTGGAATTACTGTCTATCTATTGATATTTCACCAACAAGTAGAGTCAACACTTAAACTCTGTATCTATTTCTCAGGTTTATGTTTTCATGTTCATCTAAAAATGGAACAATACAATGAATAATCAACATATAGATAATATGGTCCGTGACTATTGTAAACGATAATCTCCGATACGGGTCTGACGCTGAGTGGTCTTGTATCACCCAACATCTCGTTCAATGTGGTAGAATAGTTGCTTTCATCAAAACAAACATTTACCAGATTTACACACAACCTCATCAAACGCGGCTTATAATAACACTGGTCTTATTTATTCCAGGAAGAGTCCATGTGAATTTCAAAAATGGTAACTGGAATAACAAAATGAGAGCACCAAAAAAGTTTCTTTTATATTAACCTAAAAGCTAAGTCCATTTATGATTTTGGCATTTTTTTTGGAAGATTTATTATGAAACAATAAGTTGAAAATAGGTGAGAAAGTTTATCTTTATGCATATCTGACTGTATCCAGGCACAACGGATGACCACCTTGTTAGTAGCTGTAGGAAGCTTCCTATAATTACACAGAACCTGTACGACCCATCGCCCATCACTTTTATATTATCTACCAAAATCTGATTTAATATCGTTATTTTTATAACCGGTTATTAACAACGGATTTTTTCAATTAAAAGTATGATGAATTAAACATTCGCAAGCGGACAAACGAGAACACCGTTCATGAATTTAAAAACAACACCGAATATCAATGTTTGCAGAGCCTATGCGCAATCATCATCGGACCTTACTTCAAAGTTTCATCAGCAAATAATGACTTTAATAACGATTTGACGCAAAATTGTCATTAGCTACGTAACACGTAACAGATTTTCTTAATCTTAAGTTTTTCGAAACGTTCTAACGTTTAATGGACGCGTTTTCACGTAAATATTGACAAATTTGTTTGAGTTTTTAATGATTATTCGTGAATCGATTCGTAGACTTTCCGTTTGTTTTTGATTTTTTTCAAACAACGCCTGAATTATTTAATCACAAACCAACAAATATTTGTAAACTACGCATGCTTTGCCAATACAAAAATATTTCACTTCAAAATTAACCTTTGCGTTTCGGTAATTTACAATAATGTTAAAGCGACGTGCATACCACGATCATTCGTTACAAGTACGACGAATAATGTCTTCTAGAAGTTTCTCGTCGTAAACCGCTAAAGGCAAATACCGGTTTACCAATGTCAGTCATCCTAACGTAAAACCGTTAAATCGACCTGTACCAAGACGAGAGCGGGATCCGTAATAGCGATTGAACGGCAGCAATACCGCTTTACTACGCACACCTTAGCGAATTGTCAACCTTTCAAAATCCAATCTACGTCATACTTTCTGCACCGAACTGGCGTTCTGCAACACTAGCGCACGAACCGGCAAGGCGCCGAGAATGAACCCGAGGTTCCCAGACGGATGGTCGCAAACTTAAACCTGCCTCGAGCGTCATCGGTCAGCGGTGATCGGTGACTTAATGAACGCCAGCCATTAGTTATCTTAAACCCAAGCTGTCCTAAGCAACCTGCTCATTTGTTCTGGTCTGTTTAAAACTATTGATGGTATGCCACAACTTCAATGCTACCATAACGCATTTTGCCTTTGAACTGCTCACAATAATGCAGCACTTTAATTGCCGTATTTGTGATCAGTTTTTTCTTAACAACGTAGCAAGCTTTTTCCACATTTTTAACTAAGAACTGGTATGTAAATCTTTCTTGGACAAATAATTGATCACAACCTATGGCCATTTAGTGGTATAACGCAACGAACCCAACTCAAGAGAACCATGACTAAACTATTCTTGCACTTAAACAAGTCCACAACAATTTGGGCGCCCAAATTTTAACGTTAGCACTCAAAATTTAATATAATTTTTAAAAGAGAACAAACCACTCAACAAACACAGCTGAGAGGTCAGAAGTTTTCTTCAATAACAAATTCCCAGCTGCAGCAGCAAATAAGAGTATTAGTGAACCCCCGTGAGATATCAGAAAGAACAAACACTCATGAGCTGTCAAACATAGAGAGATACATGTAAACAATGAGGCGACTCAATAAACAGAACAAAGCAATGTAAGGGTCAGGGTAGTCGTCACTGGTGCAAAGTGGAAGAGGGGAACGTTAAGCACAAACCGCTTGGCAAATTTGACCTAAAACAAAGGTAATACTGAAGATGCAGCCACAACAGGTAACACATTTTGTGTGGTGGAAAAGACTTTCTGAGTGCACAATCAGCTCAGGCCTGTGCGCAAAACAGGCTAAATCGTGCAGGCTCTCCGTGTCCCTGTGGGGCACTCCAGAGATGCACTTCGTGCAGAAGGCACTGTGTCTGCTTTTCACAACAAGGGCATCAGTAGTTTGCACACTCCCAACACTCCCCCACAGAAGCGTAAGCAAGAAAACCCGGCTGGTCTCTTGGGTTTAGCCTGCAGCCAAAGTCCAACAGGCTCTGATGCCTCGTATGGTAAAGGCACAGCGTCAGGTGGTCATAAACATAGTGGGCCAACAACCAACACCCTGGTGGGCAGACGTGGTGCACCACAAACAGCACTCAGAGTTCCACCTTCTTTTCGCATCCCGGAGCAAAACGTAATCAATCATATCACGCAGTCTCATTTAGCTAACAAACTGAGCAATCTTTTCATCACATTTTGTAAATTTAGGTCTAGTTCAGAGGCTGCATCAACATGTTGTACTATGTCAGCAAAGCCGGCTAAAAAGTAACCAAGAAGCCGGTTGCCAACAGGTGGACTTGTTCAGCAGTTACATCTGTAAAAACAGGTGCGTATCACATTGAACATCTGGGCTAGAAACAAATATGGAACTGGGAGAAGGCAAAGAAGGTATAAATTAATGCTATCACTAATCGTCATAAATGCAGACAATAATGAGAATGAACAGCGAGATCACTTTATCAGGGTCTCAAATTTCTTTTAGCAGTAATCTATTTTACGCCAAAGAATAGCATTATTGAAAAGGGAATCTGGGCCCGCAGAGTCACCAGTCTCGGTAAATAAGGTGGGGAAGACAGGTGCTCAGAGGGTCAGGCCTTCGACTTCTGGGATACCTGGGCTTAGCCATTGCCGTGAATTCCACGCGTGCACATGCCAAACTAGTCAGTCTAAGGTAAATATAGTAATGGGCAGGTATCACAGACAATCTGAATAAGATCCAAGAAAATAAACCAATCAGAAGAGGAGACATCATCAACTAATAAGAGCATAGAGAAATACTTAGCAGAAGAACGGATATCAAAGAGAGGGGTGGATCTGAGGGCAACAGGTACTCACATCAATGAAATGGGTAATACTAAAGGGAAATAAAGCATATCGAAATGGTTGGCATGTGGTGGGTAGTCTGGGATCATTACAAAGCAGAAAGCAACATACAACAACAAAGGTGAGACCCAGAGGCTTAACAGTGCAGAACAGAAACTATGCACTTCAGGTGCCTGGGAAGATCTGTGTGCATGCTGCATGGTGGGTAAGAGGCTAACATGTGGTAGCTGCAAGAAGGTGTGTTCAGGAATGGTCAGAGGGCTAGGCATCATTTTCCTATCATGGCCCAAACCCAACACACTCAAAGTTGTCACAAAGGTGGCGTAATGTCTCTAAAGTGTGACAGGAAGGAAGCAAAGGGGGTGGGTAATGGTAAGGCAAACGAAAACAAAGGTAGAAATCAGCAACTCTAGGTAGGCAAACACAACAATCAGCAAAGAAACAGTATCTGGTGCGGGTGCCGGTGAGGGGTGGATCAGGGGTAGATTTCACCAGCAGAGGAGCAAGTGCTAACGCAAACGTGGTTCTGAATTTTAATGTCAAAGGTGGAAGAACACACTTCATTTGATCATCAGGCAAAGCAATCAATAACGTACCATGTGGGCAGAAAGCAAAGGTGAAGAAGAATATCAAATGAAAGTTTAAGATCAAACAAAGCAGGTAAGGTAGAAGGGGGAAATTGCAATGCCAAAGACCCAACGTACACACAGCGTAATAAGAGAGGGAAGGTGGTAATCAGGTTCTTTATCATGGTCGGTAACAGTGTTTATGAGTTCTGTATGTACATATATGTCTGTCTGGAAGAATAACAACATACTGGTCAGCATCTGTATCTTCCAACATCGTCAGAAAAACACGTGGGGTAAATAACATCAACAGTTATGATCGTCCTGTAAAGGTGCAGAACAATATCGCATATAAACAAAGAGTTCAGAACATGGATTGGTGGAATACGTATGCAACAAACAAAGGCATAAAAGTAAATGAATTTGCACAAAGAACCCTAAAATAAAGAGCAGGCTTATACTAGTCGTAGGAAAAGGTTATCAAATTTCAAACATTGGCAATAACAACAAATAGTAAATAAGACTGTGTTAATGGAAGGGAAGGAAGAATTTACAAATAAGCTGCAGAACAAGCAAACATGTGAATGAAACTGGGGTAAAAGATCATGAATAATGCAGCATCACTAAATGACTAACAAGAAACTAAGATACATATGCTAAGAAGGGTCAATGAAAGGGAACATGGAGAGACATCGTAATCAAACAATGAAGCAAATAAATATAGTTCAAAAGGTAGAAGCGCATAACATCCCAACAGGAATAAGAATCCAGTTAAAACGTCAGTCGAATGGGTAGAATAAAATGAACATAATTTTAACACAGTATCGTGTCAAACAAATTCAAAGAACAGTGCACAGGAAGGAGCATGCTGGGAATGGGTTAAATGATTTAGATATTGAGCAAACAAAGGTTGGTTGAGAGGTTTGTGGTAATATCAAGGACAAAATCAAGAATGAATGGGATCCAAACTTTATCCATTGCACACTTAAAGATATTAATGATCACTGTAGATCCAAGAGCAATAATTCGAGGTGCAGAACAAATGGTGAAGACTGTGGTTAAGTGTCCCAATCAGAATAAAAATATAAGAACAGGCAGAATAACAAACATCCTGGCTAAGGTAGATGGCTACGCCGGTAACATGTTCAGACAAGAGTGAAACACGCAGATCAACAAACAAACACTCAAATACTAATGGCAACAGAAATCAGATGCAAACATCTCACGACAATGTAAGAGTCAACAAATGCAAATGGGAAAGGGGCAGGAATCATTGTTGGGAACTAAGTTATAACATTTTAGTATTAAAGAATGATCTGAGATAAATTTTTATGAACAGAACTGGAGGTGCAACTCAAGAATAAGGAAATTATTAAACAACAGGCAAAAACCAAAAGAGACAAATATGGACCACAGAAGAGTGTAAGATCAGCTGCAAATAAACACTGAGGTAAGAACAGAAAACAACAGTCACTCACATTCTGAAACAATCGACCCAGAATATCAAAGTAATAAAACCAGTGTCAGTTGCTTACAGTTTGGTAAAATGAACCCAGAAACAAATAAAAGAGCAATGTGACTTAATTTTCAGAGCAGTAATCACAGAAAGGAAGGTGCAGTTGTCCAGAAGCAGGTGGATTGCAAAGGTACACTTTTACAGAACGGGTACTGGGCTTGCAAAGAGGTTAAACAGGTAAAGAACAAAAGAATAACAAAGTTACAGGAAGATCATCATCAGCAAAGCACAGATTCCAAATTCCTAAGAATATGTATAACATAATACAGTGGAATACAAAGTCTAAGGGTAAAGAGGACATGTCTAAACACAGTGCTCCAATTCAACACTCTGCATGACCCATAGTAATGGGACTCAACCTTAATATCTCACTGAAACACCAAAGGAGTTGAGATGCAACCGTTAATCATCAGCAAGATCAAAGAAACGTTGACAGAGGCCTGATCATCGGCATGAATATCGCTAATAGTATATAGTTGGGCACACATGTGGCAGCGAAAGCGTTGGGTAAAGTCAATGTAAAGGGAACATTTCAAATGGAGATCAAAGTCCAATAAACAAGCGGAACAGCAAAAGGAGCAAACAAAGAGGTCATAACAGAGTACAGTGTTACACGTGACAAGAATAACACACACTAAATCGGGGAGCAAAGGCTGGGGAGGTGGCTCGTCGGGAATAAGAAAAGCAAAGGGCAAAGCGCACGGCAGGAACGGCATGAAATGAAGGTAGTGAAAATGAATCTGGCCGTCAACAAATGAGTAATATATAACGTGAGTAAAGCCAATAGAATAGTTTAGAATGAATGATCAAATATACATCCAGATCAGGTGGTAAAGTTCAGTAACAGAATCTCAACAACAAACACACATCATAAGAACAGTAAAGGCAGGGAATAACAAGGGCGGTGGAGGCACAGAAGTCAGGTCGCGCTGAAACCAAGGACACAACAAGGCAGCATAATAAACTAGTAAACGTAGAGTCACACCCGCAGAAAATAATTTCAAGAGAAATTGTCAATCAGTAGTCACAAAATACAGTTAGAATAGTGTAACAGAGGTAAAACAGAACATACCCGGAATAACAGTTCAGTTTAACAACTAATAAAGAAAGAGGGTAAAGCTTGTAAACAGGAGGTCCAGATCTGAACAGACCTGAAAACAAAGGCAACTGAGACAAACAGAAAAGGGCTCAGAGGCTTATGTGGAACAAGCAGAATGCAAGAAATGGGGATCAAAGATTACAGAACACCACGGCTTTAACAGCATTTCACTGGGTCAACATTAATGTTGAATAATGGGAGGCAAAATCGCAGTCGAGCCGGTGGTGTTACAACCAAGCAACACACAACAGATGGGCAACGCACAGAGCGCAGCAACGTCAGAACAATGGTTGGGCAGGCTCTGAAGATCACTGAAAATGGTGCACTCATACAGTCAGTGGTAGATATCCACATACTACATACAAACAAACATAAAGCAAATCGATCTTGGTGGTCAGGGCAAACCACATCTGAACAGGTGCTTTCAGCACACATGAGAACAAATAACAGTAACTGCAAAGTTAATAAGAAAATTTGGGCAAATGGTGGTGAAATCACAGCATGAAGAGTAGAAAGCAGATCAACAACACTTTCATATCAAGAATGACCTATGTTAACACAAACACAGCATAGTCGAAATATAATAGAATACAACAGAGTCGGGCAAGATGCACAGTTAATAATATCAATAATATATACATACAGAAATAATAGGGTAATACAACATGAAATAGAAATAAAACACAAAGTTGAGAGAAACAACATCACAAAATATCTGAAAATCAGATCAATAACACATGAATATGAGGTTAAACGAGGCTAACAATGGGTAAGAGGCAACTTGGGAATCAGTATGAGTCTGGTCACAGAGGTAGCACACAGCAGTGTTTCAGGAGCCAAACGAAAAGAGCATCAGATAAAATCATCAAGATCGTGTATACAACCGAAGGAACAAACTATCAAAGATCCAATGCGTATATATACAAAAGAGCATGCGAATGGGAATCTCACAATAATAACAAAGATTATAGACTGCAAAGACAATAGAATATAAACAGGCAACGTGTGGGGAATGACATGGTTAAAGAAGCACAGCTTGTCAAACAACGAGCGGACAAAGCAAGAGTCACGTGAAGAGCCAGACAAGGGTAAATGAGCACATCAAACAACAGGTAACATGCTGAGCAGGTCAATGGCAGAATCAAATAGCAGAATAGCTGTATTATGCAACAGAAGGTAAAAGGGTGAAAAGGTGATAAGAAAGTATGGTTGAACAAATGAAGAAACACACAGGTGCAGAGTAAGACTCAAAAGAGCATGCACATTAGTTTAATAAAGGTGGAGTTTTTAAATTAATGTAGTGTGGAAAATGTCGTAGAACATGAATGGGAGGCTGGGTATGTCAGTCATCATTCGTTGGGTTTAAGAAAGAAAGAAACATACTCAGGTGCCAAAGAGGTAATGCAGGGTTAAGGCAACCAAACAATGCATCAAAGAAGGAATAATTCCCAGCAGAGAATGTGTAAAACAGCTATCGCATCCCAAGAATAATGCAAAGTCACTGAGTCAAAGAATGGTGGGTAATAGTAATGGTATTTACATAATTTGACGATAAACAGTACAACAGGATCACCGCCCACATGTTGAAGAAAATAGCTTAGGGCGGCAGGGAAAAGGGAAACAAAGATGCCAGTAAAAACCAACAAATACAAACATTTAATGCAAATCTTCAACAAGATCTGCAGAGTCGGTGGTGGGGTAAAATAACTATGAAGAACAATACAGGTGGAATAATGCACAACAGACTAATAGAGAGAATTACAGTAGGTAAGAATGTAAACTAGAAGAAGGAAGAAAAAGGCTAGGGGGTGGTGCAGTAAAAGTCAAATACGTCAATGGTGAGCACACATTTAAGGTAGAGGTTCATAATAACAAACAAATGCTGGGTAAGGTGTATGGAATAAAGGTAGAATCTGTCTGAAATACATACACAATCAATTCCAGAAATAAAGAACAAAGGTAAAGTAATGCATATATGTACACTGGGAATATTCTAGATGATAACCACACTGGGCCACTCTATAATATTATTTGGTTTAGGTAATTATTTTAATCAGATTCACATACTTCGTGTGCATTGTCCTTCTTCCGCGACCTCTGATAATTTTTGTCATTTCCGGGAAATGACGTATAAATATGGAAGAGGGTAAAGCATTGTATTTGTTGGTTATGATTATATTATCAGCTGCTTATTTGTGGAACTGCGAATGTTTTCCTTCCTTTAAAGCTATTTATTACTTTCCAAAGATTTTCATTGAAGATTTTTCACTTCTTCATCGCTGTTGAAATCTATCTCTTTCTAACTGAATATTTCTTGATTTAATTTGATTTAGATTAATGAAATGGTTATGAGTAAATCTTCAAAAGAACCTCCTCAATGATATTCTCTCTTCCTAACAAGCGAGTCACTCGTTACTGATGGTCACCTTCTTAAAATTCCAGGACATAGAAATTTATCATATCAATCCATCAAGAGTATACACATTGATGCAGAAAAAGTGCAATCTAATAAATAATAATGATATTATGAATTAATAGGATATTCAAAGAATATCTACAAGCCACATCAATCAAGGTCACCTCTTTATTATGTTACATAATTTATTTGTTGGGGTATTATTCATCTGGAACAGAATAATACACTTAAGAATTTTTCTTTATACGCTTGTTCTAAAATTTATTGGTTGAAGGAGATTATACAGCAAAAACACTCTCTGGGGCTTCTTGGTTTATTATAACTAAAGGCAAGAACTTATACACCACTTTTTACGAAATAAATGCAATTTTTCATTCATGGCATTTCAACCTACTGGTCAGTCTCATCCAAAACAAAGTACCATATCTTTGCACTGTATCTCAGTTTTTTCTCATCTCTACATTAAATTCAACGATAATCTTGTCATTGGTTATTCAATTAATAATATCAACAATCAGTTATTACTATTATAAATATTAAACAAGTGCTTAGGTTCCGCTACAACTCTGAAAATCGACTGCTTACATACAGAAACATAATTAGTGCCACACTTAAACCTGGGTATGAGACTCCAAAACTTAAGAATGCTGAACCTTTGCTGAGTAGCATCTTGCTGAGGTATTGCACCTGACGACGACATACTGCCAGACTATAAAGTCTCCCACAATTTTTTAAACTGCAATCCACCTCCTACAAAAGTTTTTCTATGGGAAGGCATTAACACCAACAGACATAAAAAGCAATAACCCTTTAACAATAAAAAGTACCTGGTCCGACCAAATATAGTCTAAGATGCGAAGAAAGATTTGATGTCATTTATATATTCAATGCAGTCCTATAATATCAATATAAAACAACTAAACAATGTAAAATAATAACATGATTCCCAAACTCAGAAGTTAATCCAACCACGGTTTAATAAGTTTATTATCCACTGTATTCAAATTACATAAAAACTGTTTCTAAAAGGACCTGATTACTTTCGATAAATCAAACATTAATTCGATTCCATCATCCAAAGTGCCACCGAGTCAGTTCTTCTCCTTAATATAGGTTAATTTTTCGACAAGGTATAGCACGATAGCCTCCTATATAAAATAACGTTGTAGTCCATTATATTTAAGTTGCTGAACTTTTATCTAAGTGATCGCTAATCTAGAACTTACAGTAAATGGCAAGTATCGGATTTCATGGCAATAAAGTCTGAAGTTCCACAAGGTTTCGTACTAGGCACTATGCTTTATTTACTATACACAGCAGATTTACCAACTACACCAAATATTATTAATCTAAAAGTTTCGCTGATAATAAGCTATCCTTTCAAGCTTTAAGCTATGAGAAAACCATCATAACATCATCTTATCTCTAAGACCACTTCCAAACGTCTCATATGACCAACAAGTGTAAACAAATCAAGAATCCAAATACCACAAGTAATCTCTTTACTTTACAAAGACAGACCTCTGTTATCTTAAAACAATTCCATTATTCTCAAACTTGCCTGGGGAAAGGGATACTTAGGATTGCATTCAGACAAAAAACTTAACTGAAAAGAACAATATCTCAAAGTGGAAAAAAAAAAGAACTAAACCCTGAGATTTAGAGAAAATTGCACTGGTTACTTGAAGAAGGTTATTAATACTAGCATTAGACGACAAGATTCTCCCATATAAGACACATAAATTCATACCCATCTGAATTACAGCATTGAGTTATGGGGTCGTCAGCAAGTATCGCTAGCCATGCTTCAGAGATTGCAATTTAAAATGATTTGTGAAATGACAGACGTTCCCAGGCAGACACAAATCAAACCTTAGACGACAACCTCGGTATTCCATTTATTTGCAACTGACATAGAAGCACAAGAACACCATTAAAAACTCAGAACACACAGCAAACCTCCTGCAACATAAATTATAACTAAAGATTAAACGATATTGGTTTGGTTGATCTCAGATAAAATCTATAAAGACTCCTTTCGCTGAAGAGTTCCTATTCTGTCCCAAGTGGCACCTAATATAATTTTTATTGTTTCACATAGCTTCACCGTTAGTAAAAGAAGGAATTTTAGGTTAATGTTATGGATATTTGTGGTAAAATGGAGTAGGTATGTTTCTGCGACGAACGCACAGCACATGGCGCAGTGAACAAATATTCATCCATAATCATCAGTTGTAGCGACTTAAATATTAGAAACCCAGAGTCGTACACAGGACACAGAATAAGATTGTCACACTGTATTGTCTGGATGCAAAGCATTTTTAGTATGGTCCAACGTCATGGTGATAAAACAAAACCAAGTACGCGCTTATGTCGAAAAGTCAATTTCAAGCAAAATGGACATACTGAGTAAAACATTATAAACAGAAACCAATTTATTGTAAATACTGAAAGGAAAAGAACAAATGGAAAACAACATTGAAGTGACCAAAAGAGAAAAATAAAGTGCTTTCCCTAAACCTGAAACAAATGCTTTGCCAAAACTAACCAACAACCATCGCATTGGCTTGTCACCACACTATAGTATTATACTGATCTTCTAGGCACCAAACATAATAATTAGGATCACAATACAACATTAAAAATGTACCAAGCAAATAAATAAATAAATAAACTGTTTAATTTTCTGTAAGTTGTTGAATTATAAAACAATTTAATTATTGATTCATAAACCATTACTGTTTTAAAGACCCCATAATTCAATCAAAACATCTTTTTATGATATTGTGAATGGTATTTGGGTGTTCATCTGTTTATTGACTAATAAAATGCCATATTTGAGATATTGACTTCACAAATAGTTTCTATCCCCGCTCATAAATGGCCATTTCTTTGATTTATGTTATTTTACATTCATTGAAGAACAACAAACCAATGATGCAATTGCAAACATAGATATTCTGACCATTTTTTGGTGATTTCTTAAAATTAGGTGGTGCAGGCTACACACACTGATTTATAAAATTAGAGTGTCACACACAAGGGAGGTCCAACCAATAGACGGACATCCCAAGATATTAACATTGACCTGCCCAGAAAGTGATTTATCGGTTCTCGAAAGAAACCATAAGGTTCCTAATATACTTGAGTGTCAACAGAGTTGCGGGACTCGTTTTATAGTGTGCATGTTGAGAAAATCTATCAACACTTTTTTAGATAGGCCATGATGTCCTCAGAGGGATAAATCTGTTGAATGCTGCAACAATTTAAGAAATGCACTTGTAAAGTACTTTATCTGAATAAGGTACCAATTGTTGGCAAAGGTAGAGACGAACTGTGTGGTAGATCAGGTTGTATTGATGCAGTACATTACTAAGTGTGATTGTAAATGAGATAAAATATTCACATTTTTTGCATAATAGATGATTGATGATCCACCTTTTAAAGTATTTGAAGTTGCAGGAAAATTTGTGTGAGGATGTTCTACTTTCCAAAAATTCAAAACATCTGCTCTATACTTCTAAATCCTCAACGTTTGATTAAAAGAATTTTCTCAAAAGATTTAAGGTACAGTGGACAAAAGCTACTGGTAAAGACAAACTGAAAAGGAGCAAATGCCTAGACCTCCCAAACAAATAGGAAAGATGTTTTATTCCAACAGGTCAGTAAGTTGAATACTAAGAGAGTTTGTAATGTATTTTAATTTTATTATAAAAGAGACAAATAGTTGGGTATTTAAACAACTCCAAAATTTTATAGTTAGAAACAATCTCAGAAGAAATAGTGCCACATGAGAATTTATGGTTAAAATATTGCTAGATAGACAAGAAAACTTTTCAAAGTTTTGAAGCCACTAAAGGAATTACTTCAGTTAATAACAAACCGAGCATATATAAATCTTATTGAAGTAACACGGATTTTAGGTAAAAGAGTGAAATTTTTTGTGAATTAAATAAACATTATCTTTAAAGAATTTTGCAGAAATATAATTTGCATTTAGAAAATTTAAAATAAACTAATGTCTTTAAAATCATTAATGTGACATTCAAGATCTTGGGAAACTTAGAAATCCTATCGTCAAGATACCACATATTAAGTTCAGCATTAAGATAAGAATAAAGTTGTGAAATGGAATCCTTTACATTTTGAAGCAGAACATCAAGTTCAATAAAATTGAATTCATTTTTGATCTCGATCTTTAGTAATGTTTCTGCAGAAATATCTTGAAAAACATAAGAACTAACTGCATGGACAATAGCTTCGCAGCCACTCTTACTGTAACGCCTAGCTGGAATGATTGAAACTTCAGATGAAGTGTGTGATGGCAACTTAATTTAGAGACTAGGCGACAAAAGCGGTGTATCAAATTGCTATGGGTCGTATTCCTCCATCCTTCTTAGATAAAGCAGTCAAAGCAGCGCCATATAAAAGTGTTACTGACGAATCTTCCTCTCCAGATAATATATAGATTGTATAATCTTGTAATTGCAGAGAAGTTGACCATGATCTGTTTAGAATGGACGTAATTCCTCGAAAACATCCTCAGTTACACTAATGATATGTCGTAATCATTTGCTGGGAGGGTAAATTAAAGTACAAGACGGAGGCAAATGTTAGTCTTTTAACTGTTCATAAGTATCAGAGTTATGGTTTTCTAGAAGTTAGCACGAATAGCACCTCTCACATCACTATCACCAATTTTAACTTCTACTATTTTGATAATTGTTTATTTTCTTCAAATGGGATACTGTAATGGCTTTATGTAATTTAAAATTGTTGACATTTTCTTTACTTTAGATGTTATTCATTTTATCGATAGTTTTTGTAGAGAGATAAGAATATTACTATAAGAGAAATGAAAAGATTTGCCATGGTTCCATAAATACAGAACACATGAATTTATGATTTGGAAAGTTTCTGGCTCTACGAGGAATTCTTTTAATATGCTCGTATTAGATTTCAACTTTGTGATTTGTTCCATAAAACTTGAGTCTGGATCGATATATTGTAAAGATGCGTTTTTATCGCACCGTCACTAAATTAATTTAAGTAATTAATTGACAGGATAATACCGATTGTGCGTAAGTTTTAACCGTTTCACTTTGTTTATGATTAATTGTAACCCAAAGCAAAGTTAGCAAGCCGCCCGTTGTACAAGCATCCGATAGCGCCCCACTTAAACTTTCCGTGCGCACGCAGTCCCTCCCGTAAGCTAATTGCCCCACGTAAGTTATGCGCTTATATAAGCGTAAGCTCTTTCGTTAAACAGACAGTTAAGTCCGCTGATACCTGTTCCGCCTAGAATCCTGCGGCTAATACTGCAGAAAGTTCGTTTCTAATTTAACCGCCAAAGATACCGCTTTGGGCTCTTCCTCCGACCCCAGGATGTAGAGATACCGTTTTATAACTTCCTTGACTTTCGCATTTTCTCTTCCGTGTGTTGTATTTGAGGTGACGCATTTTCGCGCCTTAAGTACACCACTACTAACAGTTGTCCAAGTTGGACATAGCACTTTTTCTGTATTATCAACTTGGCATATTCCTCTTTATTTTTCTCTAATCCGTGTGTTGTAGTGTGGTGACGCAATATTCGCGCCTTGAATACACCACTCAAGCCGTTGCCCGGGTCAATATAGCGCTTGTTGACTCGGTCACTCATTACCTACCACATCCCTTTAACAGACCGCCGTTCTGCTTATATAGCGTCACCCTGTTTCCTAAATTAACCGCTGCTCGTTATACAGCATTACCGAAACCCTCACCTCTATAACTGTACAAATCCGTTGACTGCTTTTTTGGGTTGCATGGTTTGTGTTTTACTATGCTGTTTTTTCTGTGAAACTAATAGCAACTTGTTTCGTGTTAAATAAAGAAGTTTTGAGTTTTAGTGTATTCTCTTTGTTTCTCCAAACGTTGCTTTCTTCGTTAGACGATCAGAACACTGGAATTTTTAACCTCCACTGTAGCTGCTCGACAAGTACAATCGGAGAATAAACTGTCATCTTCAAATCTGGCGCCCGAGATCCGCTCCTTGGTTATTAATTACAGAAACTGAACCGAATTGGAAAGGAAGCCCATATATGCCTCTTCATGGATAGTGTTCATCTTGATGACAACGTGACATGTGGATTGGAAATCAACCTTTTTTCATTTTTAAAAAATCTAGTGTTAACAAATTTGATAGGTAAATTCATTCTTACAAGAGTTAGAAATCAGAGTTGTAAACATAATTTTGAACCAAAATATCTTTCCTAACGTGTGTACACGTGCCTTTGTGTGTTCTGAGATGAAGTTTACTGTAAGGGTTCTTGGAGACATTGGATGAACCCGGTTATTATGTATTCAGGCCCGTATAATTTTTAAAACTTAAATCACATTTAGATATTGGGTAAACTTGAAAATAATCCAATTTCTGGGAATCAAAACTCATAAATGTAACGTTAACATTGTCAAATGATAGTAATTATAATTAATAATTATTAAATTAATTTTATGGTTCATAGTTTACTGTTATTAATTTTTTTAATATAAATTTTATGACTGTAATTGTTATTTAAATTATAAAAGTCTAAATACCACTAACTAAAATTATTTTATGAAAGCTTTATGTTTAAGAAATAATAGTTTCTATTAACAAACAATGCTTCCGAAATAGATCTTTTAAATAAGAACCCGGAAAGTATCTATGAAAATTTTAATAGAAAAATTAAAATTACATTCTTCTTGAATTCTTCTTAAGCATTAAAAATTTGCTGTATTACCAACGAATCAATTGGCAGAATGCCATTGTTGCAAATTCTCAGACTAAAAATTATGCAGCAATAAAAACTTTGGAAAAAACAGAATTTGCATTGAATTATAATTATTGAATTAAAACTTGTTTCTAGAATTACCAAGCTTGAAAAAGTTGGTTTGATATTCTCAAACTTTGGTGTCGATTCCAATTAGAGGTAAAGTTGTTAAAACAGTTATACAGGATGCGGCTATTGTTAAGCTTCAAGCAAAAGAAAATCATATTGCGGTAAAGAAACTTTCATAAGAGCACTTAACGATCAAGTTTATCCAGTAAACCGTTTTATTCAATGATACCTAACAAAACCAGTTATTATTAAATAGACGCTTGAAAAAAATTAATTTATTTACAAAATCAACAAATTGGTAAAACAAACAAAGTTTGATTACAAAAAAGTTTTAATTAAATTTGAAAGCTAAAACGTTATATCATATATACGATAGAAATAAGCGTAATAAAGTTAATTAATTATATTATTAATTAAGTAATTATTTGTAGAAATTAGAAAAGTAGGGATCACGTAACCAAAAAGCATGACACTAAAAGAAGAAAGTGACAGAATATATGGATGTGATCGCTGAGCAGCCTTAATATGGTAACAACTTAGAGGTTTTACAAAAATTCTTATAAGTAACGTTGGAGGTAAGAATGACTGGAAATTGTTTTTGAAAGTTCTGTATTTCACGAGTTAGGGAGCGTAACTGTTACTGAGAAACCTATAAAATTCATAATATCTCGAAAATTGAGCGATGAGCTATAACTTTGAAAATGTCACTCTAGAGCTTGAGTTACCCAAATAATTTTGCTTCCTGGCATTTTTTCGTATCTCTCACTAATCAAAGGAGGGACGGCCAATTTATCTTTCAATATTTGATTTTTAATACATCCTAAACTAATTAACCGATTTGAAAGTGTTTAGTCTAGTTCGAAAGAGCATTTTATGGGCTTTTGAATGAAAGTTTTTATTAAATCGTATAGTTTTAAACTGAATAAACTAGCGTTAATTAGTTTTTGAAACGTGTTTAAAAGGCCAAAGGGCCAACGTCAGGAGAATCACTGTTGTTTCAATTTTACCAATAGACAAGGTTCTAATGGTACATTTCTAATTTTTTATTATATTTTACATGGTTGTTGTTTTTCTTGAAAAACCAGATTTTTCAGTCTACCCAGAGGTAGAAACATAAACAAGTTAGATCTGGTAAACGCGCCGGCTAGGAAAACAGACTTCATCTTCCAATAACGATACTTCGGATATTCTTTTTTTAAATGCTGACGTACGTTTCTATTATAATGCGCCGAACAACTATAAAAAGACGTATTCTAAAAAGAATGGAAGAGAAACATTCAAAAATTCTCAAAAAAAAATATAGACCTGTTAATTTTCCTTCTACTGTTCCGCACCACACGTTCAAACTCCAACAATGTTGGTGGTCTATTGTCCGATCCAATGTAGGCTTTGCTTATACCAATAATGTAAATTGTTAATATTCACACCCTCTGAACTACTGAAAGTGGCTTTGTCCGTCCATAATATCCCAACAGAAAACTTGGGTTTTCCGAACTCATATTTAGCATAATTATTATCTTTTAAATTTCATGGATTATTGTTTTTGGAACCCAAGGTTGCCGGAATTTTTTCTGGAGCTTAAGGTGAATCTATTTTGCACGTTTTGGGACGTGAGTAACATTTTCTGGGTGCGTTTCCTACGAACCTGCTTTACGAGGTGCTTTAACGGGCTGTACGTTACCAGTTTCTCGTAATCGCTTTACTAATTTTAAAAACACTTCCGAGAATAATGCTAAAGTGGATATTGCATTGCATATTCTCGCATACGCAATAGCGCATTTTCAAACATTTTAAATAAATGCGCAAGATATCGTCCTTCCGCTAGAATATGTCGCATTTTTTAAAAGTAAGAATTAGAAAGAAAATGCACAATATTACGTTTAACGGAAAAATAAAGTAATAAAAATTCAAGACACTAATTTTGACGTTTGTCAAATTTGAATCCTTTTCAATTTAGCAGCCACGGCTACTATGATTTGTTTTCCCCGCAGAGGTAACTCGATCCAATTTAACATTTAAAATTTTAACATTTTCTCGAATAAATCGAGAGCGGATCAGGATATCGAGATGGGGTTTTTACTAAAATCTAGGTATTTTTAAAATGTCAAGTAAATAGTACCGTTTCATTTTATTTTGTTACAAATCACAAACATGTGTAATTACTGAAGAAAGCACCCTGTAGTTTATTCGTTTAAAGTAGACGGTTTAAACTTTCTTTTAAAAACCCACAAAATGCTCTTTCAAACAAGACCAAACACTTAGAATCTGTTGATTTAGTTTAGAGATGTTAAAGAGAAAATATTAAAAAATGCATTGGCTTTCCCCTCCCTACTTATGAAAGATTCAAAAAATCACGAAGCAAATTATGCGTCTTACCCAAGCTGTAGAGTGATGTTTCAAAGTTATAGCTCATCGTCTAATTTTTGAGATATTATGATTTTAAGTTTCACAGTAGCAAAATTACGCTCCCTAACGGTAAAATTTCGAACTTCAAAATAATTTTTAACCATTTAACACTTTTTCTAAACCTCTAGGCTCTCCGTTCTTCATATATACAGTCGTTCCGTGACTTTATTCGGACACAGTATATTATCATTAATGATTTCCATTATTCTACTTTTGAACAAATGCGTAGTTGTAAACTGTGTGGTTTTAAAAAATGTATCATTATTATAAGAGAGGTAATAAAGTTTGGAATAAAATTTATTATTTTTATACTGAGGATTTTTTAATAAACACTGAGAAAAATTTTGTTCATTAAATGGTAGTATTTACAAAATGGAGTCTCACATAAAGATGCTTAAAAATTCAAAATTTGTAAAAAAAAGTTTTAAAAAAATTGTAATCTACGAGTTGATCAATAAAAAACTATAATTGCTTTTTTCTGTAATTACTTATTTATTTTATTTCAAAAATGACAGTTAAATATTGATGTGTAAATCATATACAAATTCTGGCTATTAAATAAGAAGACTGGTTACGAAAAAGGGTTTTATTATAAAATTATTCTACATTCGAATGCTCCCCTTCAATATACTCCCCTCCCCTTGCCACACCTTTCCAAACGTTTTTTCCATTGATTGAAGCAGTGCAAGTCTTCTGTGGTGAGGGCTTTAGAGCTCTCGTTTTTGCTTTACCGCTTCAATCGACTCAAATCGGGTCCCTTTCAAAGCAGATTTTATCTTCGGAAACAAAAAAATTCGCACGGTGCCAAATCTGGCGAGTACGGCGCGTGTTCGAGCACTGAGTGCGCTTACCGGCCAACATACTGCTCACAGATAGCGCGTTATGGGCCGGTGCGTTGTCCTGGTGCAAAATCCACGAGTTGTTCTTCCACAACTCGGACCGTTTCTTTATCGGCGTTTACAGCCTCGGCAATCATCCAGATGCTTATTCGACGATCTGCACGCACAATTTGGTTGATTTTGGTCATTGTTTCCGGGGTTGAAACAGTGACAGGGCGACCTGGGCGCTGGTCATCTTTAGTGCTCTCTCGGCCCTTACTGAAGCGCTTACACCACTCAAAAACACGTGCACGAGATAGGGAATTGTCCACATAGGCCTCTTTTCAACAATTTATAGCACTCAGTCGGAGTTTTTTCAATTTAACGAGAATTTGAGATTGATACGTTCCTCCTGTTTTTTGTCCCACATGGTTTTCGGCACGAGAAAAAAACGTTTGTTTCAAACCGCTACTGCACAAATACTATAATAGTGACGTAAACGTGTTTTGGTACGTGCATAGAAAAGATATCTACATACCCAACACACTACTCGTTTTTTCCCCATCCGTCTAAGGCGCCGTCTGGGCTTGAACAGTCTCGTTATTTAATAGCTAGACCTTGTAGGTTTCAACAATAATAAAAGAAAACTTCGTCCATAAAGACTCCTTTGGCAAGGGTTCTCATTAGACTTGCTGCGTTGTCTCTTTGAATGGCAAGGTTTATGCGTTGGGCAAAATATAATTTCGAGCGAAGACCACCGGTCAATAACTCAGGCTTTCAGCAATTTTTAAGGGATCTTCTCCCCATTGTTTCCGAGTTTCAGTTTTGATTAATTAATGTTTGTGTTTATGCTTTCTTAGTACTTGCGTGTTGGGGCCAAGGTAATTGTCGTGCAGGTTGTATCCCAAATGCCCTTTGGGACCACGATACCAAGATCATGCCGTTGGGATGTTTTTTATTGTTTCTGCTAAGCCCTCCGGGGATTTTCATCCAGATAAAAAATTGAACAGTGACGAGATCATGATTGATAGATCATCCCTTTAAGAGAGTGTCTGTGTACGTGACAAAAATATATTTGAAACATAACGCTCGCTTTTGTCTACTAGCTTTCCAAAAATGCATTTGAGGGAATTGCAGTCATCTAAATCATATAGTAGTAAAATTCAAATGCGAAACGAACATTTTCCAAAAGTGTGGCGATTGAGCGAGTGGGAACGACAATTAACCAGGCATTGCTCTCCTTCTTTAAGGGTCATTAAATAAAGCTTACTCGTGATGTGATGAGAAAGTAACTTCAGAAGAAACGCTTCAAAGTGTGACTAGACTGTTGTCTATGTATCTCCTTAAAATTATATTTCACATTTTTCTTGATTGACTTTTAGTCCTATTTGTTCGTTTTTTTTTGGCAAAAATTTTCCTGAACCGACTCGTAGTTACCCGTTAGTAAACCATTGTTTAATACCATAAGAAAAAAAAAGAATTGAAGGTAAGAAGTAGCATTGCCAGAGAAAGTCGTAAAACTTTGGTGTTTTTTCTAGAACGGTAGGCAGCATAGCATCTCTCTCTCTATTGCGTTAAAAGATTTATGGAAACCTATTTTAAGAAGTACTTTTGATTGATGGTACCTCAATTTTGTTCCAAAAAGTCCTGACTGTGCGTAATAACCGGCATCTCATCTTTTGTTTGCTTCAAAACCGGCGCTGCACTTGGCGCAATCCTTTTTCCGATATTTTACTGTAAGAGTCCATCAATGCTTGGAAGTTGAACTGATTAGGAAAACAGTAAGAGCATGTAAGGGCCTTGTGGGAGTAAAAATGTATTTAAAAGCTGTGAGTGCTTCTGCAATTCTTAAATGTATCCAAGGTGACAGCACCGCGGTACAACTTCTTCTGAAACCTTAAGCTTTGAGTATTTTTTAGGTTTCATTTTACTATAGATTTTACGATAATAGTTGATAGCTTGATTACTTGGGTATCTTTATTTAATTTTGAATTTGTGTCGAAGTATCCTGCCATACTGTGAAGGCGAATGCCATCCCATCCCATCAGGCTGTGTTATTTTTGTTGAGACATTTTTCTATGAACAAAGTTTATTTCTTTGCTACAATTGTTCTGGCTTATTTTTTAAATTTTTTTTGAAAGATTGTATGTTTTGTTTAAAAGTCTTCAATCGTATTTATCAGCGACCTTTGCAGAATTTCGTTCAAATTAATAATTTAGCAATTTTCGTTATTACGAGCGACATGGCATTTTAAGACTCCTGTTTTAATTTGGCCAGTACAAAGAAGCAACCACATTTTTGTTTTAAATTGTAGAGGGATGTAGTTTGAGTTCTGTTTGTCAAGTAGCACTGCTACAGAACCATTGGTCGTTGGATGTCTTAAGGCTGGACAGTATGTAACCAAGTATTACAGCCGCCGCAGAAGATGAATGCTTCTTGGATTTTTTTGATTCACTTTATAGTTATTCGAGACAAAATATTCTTTAGCTCGTAATGCAAAAATTGTGATTAAAGGTGTTCAAAATTGACAATTGGTAGACAATTGTTTTTTTTGTTGTAGCTGTTAATGAAAATACAACGTCATAGCGTGACATTTTAGAAATAATAATCACCTTAATAAATTACAGAAATTTATTAATATTCTTTTTTTTTTTTTTTTTTTTTTTAAATTGAAAAGAAATGATACAAGTAATATAAAATAAAGATCTTAGTAATAGTTGGAGATAATAATATAGGCTACCAACTGATAGAAACGTGTGATATGTTTACCCAAGAGCATCGTTGACAAACCAATCGCCCGAACTAAGAAACAGGCGTTAGGGTGCAGTAGCCCACCGTCAACTAAAACCACATATCGAACCATATTCAAAAATGTTTGTATGCCCATTAATTCCACTAAATTCCAACGAGACCATCCGCCTCTTTTTTGAGCACTCAACGTCGTCTTTACCCCCTAATTCGGAAGTGTTGTATTCTATGGGTTTGGCAACTTTTAGTGTTTTTGTTTGGTCCAAACTAATTTGCCTTTTTCGGTTTGTTTTCCCTTTTCTTCGAGTCCTGTTTTATAAGGGCTACTAGTAAATTTTAGCGTGGATTATTATTTTTGTTTTGAACATATTTTGGGAGAGTGAAATCTTATTAAACTGCCTTCAAAGATCTATTTGTTAATAATAAACAGAAGTACTCTCTTTTGATTGTTTCATCGATGTAGATATTGCTTCAAGTAATGATACATTATGGTGTATGGTTTTACTCTACTAGTGGTGAATGCATTTCATTAGAACGAGTTAATATGAGGGTTGCTTTAATTTCTCAATCATTGACTTTCTCTAATTTATTGATATTTTTCTGAAACTTTTATTTGGTAGAAGCGTTTCTGAAGTTGTAAAATGATGGTCCATAAAATAGTTTGATTTACTGGCCAATTGCCCAAATCATGAAAAGCATTTGCGGCTATTTGCGCTTTAGCTGTTGTTCCGTAAGTTTCTGCAATTAAAGCAGCCGTATTCTATTATCATTGTATTACAACCATATTCAAAAATGTTCGAAAATATAATAGATGAAATATGTAAAGTATTGACAACAACTAATCCTGTTTCTAAACTAATTGGCATGTAAAGATTCACAAGCACAAATCACAATGAAAATCATCATCTTCCCCAATTCGTATGTCTATCGATGCCATTATTGCAACGAGCCCAACCCACTCCTTTTAGCAAGCACTCAACGTCATCTTCACCCCCTGATTCTAAACTGTTAGATTCTATGGGTTTGGCAACTTTCGGTGTTTTTGGTCCAAACTAATTTGCTTTTTTTTTGTTTGTTTTCCTCTTTTTCGAGTCCTGATTTATAAGGGCTACATGTTCATTTTGGCGTGGATTGTTATTTTGTTTTTTCTTTTGTCCAGTTTCAGAAGATTTGTTTTTGAGGGTGAAATCTTATTCAAACTGTCTTCAAAGACCTATTTACTAATAATAAACAAGAGATCTCTTTTTGATTTTTTCACTAATGTAGATATTGGTTCAATTAATGATACATTATAGTCTACGGTTTCCCTCTCTATTAGTGGCAAATGTATTTTATTAGGACGAGTTAATATAAATGTTGCTTTAATTTTTTGATTATTAACTTCCCTGGTTATTTTCTAAAAACTCTTCATTTGGTAGAAGCATTTCTGAAGCTGTAAAATAGTTTGATTTACTAGCCAAATGCCTGAACCATGAAAAGCATTTGCGGCGATTTTGCTATAACTGTTGTTTCATAAGCTTCTGCAATTAAAGCAGCCGCATTGTATTGAGAAATTGTTTTTCCAATATTGACTAGCAACAATTTTTCTTGTGCTTGGGCAAAGTAGCTTTGTAATGGTTGAAGAAGGCGACGTCTAATAAATAGAACCTGTGATGGTCTTTTGCATGATTTAGGACTTCTAAATTTCAACTGTAGATTGTATGTCTGTCCTTCAATAAATTTACCTCTTTCCCAGGTCCAGGTTAAAAATGTTATTAAAATGTTTCAGCTATTTCAAGAAACGATTGAAGTTAATACGTCCCTTATCAGAAATTTCTACTAATTCACTTAATGAAGCACATGTATCTAATTCAAGTGCAAAGTGTTTTTTTAAGCAACAACCTGCTGTGGTGTTAACTTCTTTCTTCGCTGGTGATTCCACCTACTTACCTTTTACCTTTCAAGGAGACAACCTTTGGCATTTTTTCTGGTTGTGTTATACCGACATTCATCTGCATTAAATATGATGTTAGCAGTTGAATTGTACTAATTCACAAATTGCTCAAAGATATTGAAAATAATGTTGAACCCTTTCCTTATTGAAACATTTTGCTATTGCGATGGAAGTAGGATTCAGTTGTTGGACAAATAATACCCGCCATGCGTTTGTCATTATTAAAGCGGTAAAGAATTCTGCCAAGTCATGAGTTATTCTCCTAATATTGGTTATATTGTAAGCCACAACATTCTCTCCTCAAACTTTAGAATATTCTAAACGAGAAGGTTTTTCCCATTTCTATGTACAAATTAGCTGATCGACTAAAGATCTTTGTATGTTCATTACCGATTTTGTTCTTATTTTCTAAATTACGTTTCAGAGCAGCTCTCGGCATATTATATCTTCTTGACATTTGTTTAATCCTGCCTCATTATTACTGTATGTGCACAAAGTCCCATTAAAGTCCGCTTAGGATGATGTGCAATATTTTCCTCTCCTTGACGTCTGATTAAATAAGAAAACAAACAAATTAGGTAAAATAAACTATTTCCTAAAATAAACCTGTTCAAAGTATACAACTGGTCTTATTCGATTTTAGAAAATAAAGTAGTTTTTATTAAAACTTTACCTCAAAAAATATCCTTTTGAAAAATCATTAATTTAACGTATATTCGTTGTTGCTAATAAGTTGTAGATACAGAATTAAAATATAAAAACCTTATCTATAAAGATGACGGAAAAATATTCTTTGTCGCCGCCATTTATAAGATGTTAATTGTTTATTAACTTTTAATTTTTACAAACAAATAATTAAATGATTTAATTTATGTGTTTATCGGAAAGAAATCTATGGAATAAAATTTTTGCATTACAACATGAAAGTGTACCAATAGTGGAATCTTTCATGAGAACCAAGGACAATAAATTGCAACTTTAAAGAAATGTAAATTTAAAAGTTGAAATTGGACTGAAATGACTATAATAATTGCCTTTGTTTTGTAACTTGCTGCAAGAAAAGTATAAGACTACAATAAAACTAAAAAATAACATTGTTGCAGTTATAAGAAGAAAAGTACATACATAATTAAATAATCATGTCGCAAAACACCTCTAGGAGAAGTTCATATGCGTACTGTTGTCGTACTCCACCATTGAATCCGTTAGTAAGTACTTACACTACATCTACTAATATTGTAACAGGACTCTTCATCGCCTCGATACTTATTAATATGTAGAAGCGCGTACAAAAATTACCTTGTTTATGTCCATTCTATCCCCGAGCCAAAACGTCCTGGCACCAAAACATCTTGTCGCCAAAACGGCGAGACAAAATGTCCTAGACCAGCACTTTCTATATCAATGGAAATAAAACTCAGCATCCTTCCCTTATCAAAAATATCCTTTTAGATTTAACCATCAGAAGCCGGTATTTGTTATTTATAATCAAAAAAATACAATAATTTTATTTAGGAGGCGGTTCAAATTAGGCAATTTTCCCCTACAACATGACTGCATCCACTACTGATAACCTTAGTAGTTCAATAAGTTATTAACTAATAAAAAATATTTAGCTGTGTTCTAATACGTTTTGCATGCACGTAATATTTTTGATACAATTTTAATACTTATTTTAGTTGTCTGAGAAGTGACAGATTGCATTTTGCTTGAGAAAAGAAAGAGATGACAACATAGATACGCACGCATAGGGTTGCAAAGAAACAAGATTCATAGACCATGCAATGTTAACGTTTTGAACAGTTTCAAGCGTTACTAATACATTTGACAGCCATTGATCGTTTAAAATGTCCGTTGTATTGTGTTTGTGTAGGTCAATTTCCAATCGTATGCAAGCGCACGCCAGGTTATTTGCAACACATGTTTATTTGAACATGAAATGACAAAATTTATAAAAATAATCGTTTCAGGTAAATTCAACTTAACAAATACCTAGACAATTTTGAAGAAACTTCAAATCGCACTGTAATATACCTAACCCAGAAACGAAAAAAAACAAAAATAAAATAGAATAATGAAATCTCTTAACGAGATTTTTTATTATCTGCTATTTACAACATTGGTATAATAATAAAACAGATGGGAAGTATATTAGTACGCCTTCTCTGAAAAAAACATTTATTCGTGTTTTATAGATTTTTTTAATTAACCTCAAATTTTTCGCTGTTTAAAACAAATTCGAATAAACATTTTATTTGTGTGGTTTATGGTTTGATCGTTATTATCGCCAACGTGTAGAAAGCAGTCCATAAGGTCAGTAAACAGTGATGTTCTATATTTCATTTTTCTCCAGGAGGCCCCAAGTCGGAGAGTAAAATATGAGATATACCAACAGATACTTTTACTGTAGTTGTGTTGTAAAAGCTACAATGGAAGATGAAAATGGGACCATTCAAAGATTTGATCGAGCTAAAACTTTTAGATTTTTTTTTTATAAAAGCGAGAAGATAACTTTTAATTTAAACAACTTTTTATTACGTAGAATGACTAATGTCATTGTTATTATTAAAGTTGTAAACTTATAATGTCCCCCAAACCAAATAGTTTTTATAGCGGACATTTAATGATAGTAATGCGTTGATAATTGCAATTTGCTTTTACCTAAGACCATTTAATTCAATTCTGTAAACTGAGAATTTCCCAGGGGTTGCATAACAACTCATTTCTGATTCAATACTGCTATTACACTGCAATGGAAATGCGACAGAATTACTACTAACAGGTTTTAGAATTGTAATGGAGAACACGGTTACGATCGTTTGCTTCGTTTGTGTACTGGTTCGAAACTTCAATTCTTAGTAACGTACGAGTTGGTCTGTTAGCAATTTGGTCGCCACCAATTTATTTGCGGTTTAATCAATCTGTTTTATTTTATTTGCTTTTCTAATGCTTTCGGTTTTACTGGAAAAAGAACTGAAAATTTACTCCGCAACACTAAATTGTATTGCAATGTTTTCAAACCACTAATTGTAGGTAAGTGTAATGAATAAAATAAAATAAAGGAATTAATTTAAATATCTTTAGGTACGTGTAAAATAAAAGTGGTATTAAAATTAACCAAAATATAAACAACGATTCAGACTAATTAAATTCATAGTAATGAACAGGCAATAACATATTGTTTATTTCAAATCGTAATTATCGTAAACCTTCATGTGACGTTTTGAGTTACTGCTTAATACCAGTTTTAAGATAAGTTTGTTTAAAAGGTGTAATTCAAAATTTACTAATTCAAATATTCTGTAATTAAAAATTGATTTGTGAATCAAAATCTCCTAGAGTATAGACAACTGTGTTTACACTTATGCGTTGAGGAAACTCTTCCAATTTTGTGTTATGAATTTTTCTAGTGACTTTATTAATTTGAGATTGCAGGATTGGAAAAGTTTCCTCATTAGGCGGTCGAAAAAAAAAGTTGCTATGCTGAGGTATAGATAATAATCCAAAAATTACTTAACATAACGAAGCTGGGTCTGGCTATTATTAGTAAAGGTCGCTAGAATTGGAATTAAAATCTACTATAAAACTCCTTTTTGTTGTCAAGGACACCACACAGGATTTTCTTGTATCTACAAGTTCCTAGTGGCTCTAGAAAACCTCTTATACAAAATACCAGGTGGCGCCTTATAAATTCTTTGTGAAACCTTTTGTTCCAACAATTCTAAATAAGCTCCACGACCACTTCCAACTACTGGAGCTGCCGGCAAGGTTTTCTAACACGGTTATTTCATTGTTTAATTTTTTACAAATAAACCGCAACACACTTCTGTACTGGAAAAGGTAGAAAATAAAATTTTAGAGAGTTAGTCATTAGTAGTACCTAATACTACATAGAAAATAATAGAAGAAAGCGTTGATTGAAATACCAATATTTCAATCAACGGTTAAAGTAAAGTTTGCCATATTTATAAATGGAATTGTTTAAAGCCACATAAGATAATAGATGAAATGGTAATTTTTCGCACCACGACAGTGATTGTTACGTAACTGCTGCGTGTTGGTATGGATTTTAACATACAGATCATTTCAACATTATATAATATTGTAATATTCTACTAATTGCCTCAAGAGAAATTCTTTTTTTTTGTGTGATAACAATTGTGATTTGAACTCAAAATTTGCAACTTTTAAATATAAAGGAAAAATATACGAAAATAATTAGCGTATTTTGGTTAGTTATAGAAAGTCATTTAATATTGCAATGTTAAAAACTTTTACTTTGAAATTTATTTACGTTTTTGATTTTTGCTAACCTGCAAAATAATGGCTCTTTCTCTCAGGGTAAATTTTTATTAAATCGTTTGCAGTTTTAAAAACTTTTATGTTTATTTGTAATCCTTACTAGAAATAAGTTTTGTTCAGTTCTTTGAAAATTTGCTCATCATTTCCTACCACTTCGTCAATTAAAAACACGACGTACTAAAAACATTTTCAATTGATAAATTTCCAAATTTAAATAAATGTGCGGTAAAACTTACTTGCATATGCGCACGAATTTTTAATCACATTACCCACGTGTTGCGCATTAGGTGTAAGTTAACGTGAATGAACAGTGATTATAAGTAACAAATATTACAAAATTTTTTAAAACAAAACTAAATTATTTACAAATGTTAAATAACCCTGGTCTGTCGATTGTGAGGTAAGTGAGAAATGAGTTTTCTTCTTTACTTCCCTTCGGACCTCTTTTTAAGTTATTGAACATTTTGTTACCGTAGCCTTTCGGTGAGTATTAAATTTAATTTTTAATTTATTATTTTTAATTCCAAAGCACTCAATTTTGTTTACGCGTATTTGTGTTGTGTTTTACGTCATCGTAAGCAAATTGGTTTGACTTCTGATTAAAATATGTTGAAAACCGCTGTTAGTAGTAAGGTAGAAAAGGTAAATATGACCTACTTTAATGTAATTTGTGTTTTTAATTAAACCTGAATGTTTTAAGTCACGTTTTTTTTCATCATAAATGGTGAATATCTGGCTAACATACTTATCTAATTTGCTTGGTTAGAAATAATTCGTAAAGATTCGAGAACCAACGCATGCCTCATGGAACAAACATTTTACGCACATCTCGCATGTCAAGTTGGTTCTCTGTTCTACAAGCTTTACATAACCATGACCCGTGTGTAGTTTGTTTAGTAAACAGAGGAATAGCACTTGCTGTTTGGAAGTGTTGGAGTTAAAGATCTCTTGAGTGATTTGCCATGTTTCTCAGCAGAAAAGATCTTTTGTTATTTGTTGAGCTTTGCAATTTAATGCTTTACCCTTATTGTTTCCCTCTACTTTCTATTTCGATCAGTAAGAGTCGGAAGCAGTTCCTGAAAAGACTTATTCATTGTGACTGGAAAAGTTTCTTGAGGAATTGCATTTATTTTTTGACTGCCAAAGGAACATCATCGTCTGAAGAAATCATCATCTGTTATTGGAAGACTTTTGTTTGTCCATTCGGTGTCCCCATTATGCTCTCTCCGGTTATTTTATTAGCATAGCTTGCTCTGTTGAGAAAGAAAGTGCAAAACTGCATCAGGTATTGCATCAGGATTTAGGTGAACAATCTTGTACTTCCAAATGCTCTAATAATATTTTATGGTGCCATGCGCTTGGGCCAAACACGGATAAAATTATATTGAATCTGATCTTATTTAGATTTGTTGAGGGTAAGCATCGTAATATATTAAAAGCTCCTGGTCTTAATTAATCTTCAAAAGAGCGAACATATGGCTTATATCAAGAGGCTGGACCTCGTGCGTTGTGTTTGATGGCAAACAAAATAAGGTGATACCAAGAGAGTCAGCTGTTTTAGCAATGGTAAAATCAAGGTGGCTAGAATCTCCATCAAACACAAAAGTGTAGTCCTGTCGGTTTATACTAAACAAAATGTCTTAGAAAATCACTGAAGAGTTGTGTCTTCATAGATCCTTTAAGAGCCATTTTTACAAGAGAGACATGAGGTAAATTGTCGCAAAATTCTGGCTTAAGACGTTTTCCTCAAAACTGTATCACAGGTGGAATAGAGTTGCCCATAGCATTGCAACAAGCCACAACCGTGAAAGTCTCTGCATGCTCCGACGCAACCAAATAAACCCGTTTTACTCCTTTTTCAGACACTTTGTAAGCGGCAGTTTTTCTCGTTCATATTAAAAATATTTTAAGGTTTATCTGTAATGTCCAATCTTGCCATAACTTTGGAAATCTTTGTGAAATAATCAGATAAGATTGCCTTGTTGTGTTTTTTGAACGTGTACAAGGTTCATAATTGTACTTGTCGTACAGATAAATTAGCGTGTTTTTTCAGGAACAAAGACAGCCAGTCCTTTCCAGCAAGATGTTTTTCAAGGTTAAAATTATTGAGAATGTGGTTTATATCACAATATCGACACATTTGATGTTTGGGAGTGAGCGGTAGTCCATTCTCACAATATTGCTTAATCCGCTCTTTTCTCCTGCTGATGGTTCAATATACTTGAACGACTCAATTTCTTTATAGATAGGCCCTAAATTAAATATCGATGTAAGTGCGCTTAGGTACTAGAAACCTAGTACAAACATTTCGCTGAGATTCTCCATTTCTGACAGCTGTTATAGCTTCTTCAAATTGTGCTTGAGACCACCGTTTACGCAAATTTTTGCATACTTTGCGCATCTTAAACCTAAAACCAAGAAAGGGAAATGTTGCCCAATGTAAAGTAAAGACCTAGAATTCAGGACTTTTGATTGAAGATCGTGGATTTAAATCCCAACTACTCCAAAAAATAGAAACATTGGCGTGTTATATGGCCCGCGCCATATAAATCGCTATTTCAATGGGTCATATTAGCCAAAACGACATCTTGACAACAAAATAGGTAAAAACATGACAAAGTTTCATTAGCCAATTAATATTCTGTGCATAGATATTTAACAACACACACTTTCTCTCTTTATTGTACACACCGTTTACTTTAGTTCTCAGTATAAAACGTGGTCAACACATTAGACAAAACTTATAAGAGCATAAGCATAATCCAGCTATCAGACTCTAACTAACTACTGCGAATCAAAGAGTGGTGCAAGACGACAGATTACGTGGTTATTAGTCGGTACAGATGCAGGCAGGTATCCGACGTTGCACAGATCTTAGGCCACTATTACCTTAGTACTACTTTATCTCTTTCTACAGATTTCATTCAACGGCAGTTACTTGGAGTGCACTATTTAATGCCATCTCACAAAATCTAACGTTTATTCCTTCCACGCACTTCCCACTCTGAGTTTTCTGTAAGCATAGGTACATTGTTAAATGTTTTTGTAACAACATTTTTATGTAACAGTGTTTATGATAACAGTAACATTCTAATGTCAATAAATAAATAAACAACTACACCAGATAACTATCACAGTTCTTGCTTTTACCTTCTATTGGTTTTGCAATACCATGAGATTGTGCCACGAACTTTTCGCTTTTCTCTTTGGCAAACTTTTCTTACGGTTTTCTTAAGACTTAGTTAATTAGTAATACTAAGAGATAGAGAAATCTCTATTTGTTTTTCACCAACAGTAATAACTATGCTTTAGCTGTTATCAGTTGTCTGCCGCGAGTGTTCTTCCGCTTTCAGCGTTAGAAGCGCCAGTGTCTGTGTTAGTGACAATTGTACTTATAGAATGACATACTCTAACAGGTTTGTTTACAACAAAACATGGTTCAAATGCTTTCATTAATGAGGACCTCAAATCTTTTGTCAAAGATTGTGTATCAACTCTCACTTGGTAAGCGTTTCTTTGGCGTATGATACTTTGGCGATGGAGTGACTAAAACTTTTTAGCTTCAAGGTAGAATAAGTTTTCTTTAACATTTGTTTTTAATTGGTCATTTATTGCTTGTATACCAATCAGACACGCGAATGCGTAAAACGCTCTTTTTGTTGTAGTTGATACATTTAACCGGTTTATTGCACAGCGGTTCCTTCATGGGTAGATTTATTATACTCACAAAGTTTTTGGGTTTTTACATTTTAATGACGTATGGCCAAACTTTCAAACACCGATAAGGACGCAGAGGAGATAGAATATATAATCTATAGCTCAGTATACTATTGGCGCGGAGTAATAAACCTGTCAGAATTATCGAATCTCCTGCCTTGCAGTAGCGTAGGTACCTGATACGTTTGAAAATCATATTTTTAGTAGGTAAATATATTATAATAGTAAATCTACCTTTGATATGAATTATTATGTGGTTATATGTTATTTATTTTATTTGTATAGTAGATCACATTACAAATTTTACTTACGTATTATATACTATTATTTTTGTATCTTGGTATAATATCCACATCTACGGCTATGATTCTCGTTTTGTCAGTACCTGGGCTGATGGCAACGTGTTTACACAGGTTAAACTATTGTTCTCAGACCCTAGATGGGTCGATATGCTGCAAGAGCGGCACAATGATCGTATTTTGGTTAGAATTTATTGGTTTTACTTAACCGTAGAAGTACCGCTTTCACAAGAAAATAAAGAATTATTTCAAGCAATTATGATTTATTACTCCGCGCCAATAGTATACAGACTATAATCGGTTGTTGATAAAATGTGTTTCTCTATGTGTAATTACTTCAAATTCATAACTGTCAATTTTAGTTGTCCTTAACAACTTGTTTAATTGTGCAGCAAACATTGTTTTTACAATTAACCCTTGTCTAATTTTTTAATATGTTGTAGCTCTCCAATAACCTAAAAAGAACTTTCTGCATAAAGAAGACCTTACTTTTAAAAAGTCTCAAACCTTTCTTTACAATTAAAACCGGGAGATGCCGCTTTTTTTCTTTTGTGAAGGTCATCAACATTGTTGACGTCCCGCATTAAAGATAACAATACCTCTTTAATGCATTTTTGCGCTACTGCCAGTTTACAGAGTGAAAACGATCAGCTTGACAGATTGCTACCGTACAGCCAAAAAAATTACAGTATTTGGAAGCTAAGAGGATGTAATCCGATAGTAATTTCTTCCAACTAAAAATCTCAGGGTTCCGAGTTCTCCGAGCCCGTACCTGCTGACGGCAGACCCTTTAGGAGAATTAATCTAAATAATCATGTTACTAAAAACGTAAATAGTGAATTAAACCAAAAAAAAATTTTTTAAAAATAATTTAATTTTTCAAAACTTATTATTATTCAAGGAACGTTTTTTTATTAAATAATAAATATTTTTTCTTAAACTCGCACTGGCGTTAAGTAAATGATTAAATATAGTTTTAATGTTCCAACTAAGGGCATTAATTTTATTTCCAAAATATTGTTATGCTAATTAATTACCAAGGTACTACAAGTCTTTTGCAAATATATATAAGAAATAAATCACTCTGTTTTCCAGGTACAGCTAATTTTTAATATTTTTAATAAAACTAAACCCGAGGCTAAATTCATGTTTTTTAGCAGCCTTAAAAAGTATTCGTGTTGCTTTACTTACATTACTTTGCTCCCTTTTCTAATTTTTTTTATACGAAACCGACGTTCTGATTCTTATTCACTTCCTTATATCAACTTCTCTAAATTTTGAATCGTTTGTCAAAACGATCATTTCAAACAAAAAGAGAAAAAATTAAAGGCTTGATTCTACCACCATCTGTTGGTACAACCGATGTACTTTCATTTTATCTGTTAGAATCCTGTAAATTTAAACCTCGACATAATTATTCAATTGCAATTTCGATTATTAAAACTAATCATTTCAAGGATTTTAGTGCCAGATTTGAGCTTTTTTAGCTGCTAATGGTTTACGTAGAAGTGTTATTAACAATGGAACAAGGATAATTAACTCTATTTACAACCAGCTTCAAAATTCTATCCAAAACCACCTGCGATTTACCAATTATCTACAAATCTGGGTAAATCCAAAAAATTTTAACGTTGTGGCTTTATTATCAAGCGTAGTAATTGATACAGGGTTAAAATATGTTATTGTTTACACATTAAAATAGGCTGTAAAATGATGCGCTAGAATACTAAACAATAATAATAATGATACAATACCCAAAGGAGACAATATCTACAAAAGCAATGATTTTCCCCAAGTTGACGCTTAGTATGTACACTCATGAAATTTAAAACTTGGACACCACAATTTCTGTAAACAAAAGTTTGCACATTGTGAAGCGGGCTTAAGGGTATCATTTACAATTCTAACAGCAGGTAGTCTCAGCAGGGGTTATCTTATAGAAGGACTGTAGAATGAATCATTACACTAAGCACGTTTTAGAAAATAGGTAATTTACGTTGCTTACTTAATTTTTTCTTTAAAGAATATATTTGAAGGTATCGCTAATTAAACACCATAGCTCGATTAATTATCGAATCAAAATTTTGTTTAGGAAATGTTTACAAAATAAAATTAGAAATAATTTTGATTTAAAAACGTCTACAAGCAATAACTTTTAAATTAAATCAAAAACTAAACATGGTTATTTGGGTTGACTGATTATTACTTATTTTTTAAATAAATCTAAACTCTCATTTAATTATTTAGTCCTTACAAAATGTATATTTTATGACGTTTCATTTTTTCTGTAGTTAATATAAAAGTGAAAATAAAAACTAAGGCAATTCTTATTGTCAACGTATATATTTAGTTTTTGACAAGAATTTATTACATAATTATAATTAAGATACCAAGTTATAGTTTAAAATTAAATGAAAACGTTTTTTTAAATAAAGGTATTACTATATAAATAAATATAAGAAATCAATAATGGGTGTGACCTCCATTATTATTGATACATTCTTGGAGGCGTCTGCTCATTGACGCTATCAAAGTATCAATATAATTAATATTAATCGTTTCCCATGCGGTATCAATGGCTGCAATTAGTGCATTACGGTATAAAATTTGGCCCTTGTTGTCTTCGGATAACAGCAAGTATTCGAGCCCAAACATTTTCGATAATGTTAAAATCTGGGCTTTTTTGCTGGCTAGGTAACACCTCCAAGTTATTTTCTCTCAATATCGGCATGTGCATAAAATGTGATTAGCATCACAATTTCCTAGTAACATTTTTTGAAATTTTAACAAATTGACCCATTTTAGGACATTTTTCTAAAATTACCAACTTGACAATTGACAGATGTTACCTGGCAACTTTGACTTGGCGTATTTTAAGTTATTTCAGAAGCAGAAGTGATTGCCCCAAAGTTTTTTTAACTACAATAATAAAAATCATTGCCATATGGTTCCAACTTTATGGCGGACACTGTATAAAACTTATTAATATTCCAGGTTTGTCTCAGAAATCTGGTTTAATTTACAAAGTAGCATGCGTTAATTGCCAAAAGATTTGTATCGGCCAAACAAAACAAAAATTAAATAATAGAATCAAAAATCATAAATATAATTATATATATATATATATATATATATAAAAGGTCAGATGTTACTGGTTTATCTGTTCACCACGTTACAGAAGGACATAATTTTGATTTTGATTCCGTTGTAGTGTTAGATATAGAACCGAATTTTAAAAATGTCTGATTTCGGAAATGATATTCATCAATGCTTACAATAATAACGTAAATTTTAAATGTGACTCTATAATTTATGCAATATGTACAAAACCTAATGTATGAATGTAAGTTTTCGCGGCTGCTGTCACTAAGATTATCTTTCGGATTGAGCCGTGTTCGTCCTTCCTTCCTACGTTCTCTGCTTGACGTTTCGCTAACCATGCTGTTAGCTTCTTCAGAAGTTACTCTAAAGACTGATGTTGTTGTCTTCGCTCCTCGTTATATACCTATGTCGATCAGTGACGGGTGGTTGGTTTTCGATGGTTGGTTGATCTTCTGTTTGGTGTTGACTAATTTTGTGGTGACACTTTGTTTTCTTTGTTTTTGTAAAGAGTTAGTCTCCACGTGTTGCTTAATCGGTAACCATCTTCTCGATCGAAGTTATATTTATTTTTATAATTTCTAGGATTCTCTGATTATCCTTGGATAGTAGTAGTTCTTTTGACCTATGTTAAACGGCATAATTATAGATATTTCTTGGTTCTTTTTAGACGTATTCTAAAACTACTATCATAAGTACGGAGAAACAATTTAATAAACCGTTAAAAAGTGATAGTCACTGAGCACGAGATTTGTTATCGGCAATATTACATGTTTGTTTTGAGTAGGCTTCAACAATAAGTTGTTTTTCCAAAACAATCAACGTCTTTTCGGCGAAAACCTGCTGGTCGCTTCTTTATCTCAACGCCAACAAACCTCCAGATTCTCAGATTTAGTTAATTATTTTCTTTCGTGTAAAAACCAACTCTTACGATTATTTTGCAAGCTTGAATTACAAACGTTGCGTTACTTTACGCTCATTATAAAACGTTTTCTGATCGCCAACTGCCTTCGCATGTGATGGTTCAGACAGAATTTGAACGACTACAAAAATGGGTATTATGATACTGACGACAGAAAATAGCATATACTCCACAGATAAAAATCAAATTTTAAATATTATTGATGAAAATCCTAAAACTAGTGTTAGAAGAATTCAGACTCAAGTGGTGTAAGCAGCAATCTGGCCTGGAGAACTCTTCATGAGCAAATTCTATACTCTTACCATATCCAATGGGTTCAAGCTTTTACTACTCCAAATTTTCAAGTGAGAATGACTTTCTGTGA
This sequence comes from Abscondita cerata, assembly GCA_030710515.1. Lineage (NCBI taxonomy): Eukaryota > Metazoa > Arthropoda > Insecta > Coleoptera > Lampyridae > Abscondita > Abscondita cerata. Next base: position 48,867 of record JALBCR010003529.1, on the reverse strand, counting down.
GTGGTTTTAGCCAACAGCTGCTGATCGACCAGATTTTGTCGACAACATCGTACTCACCTATGAAGCTGTCTTTACTAAGATTGGATTATTTAACGTCCATAAGAATTTCTACTTAACGAGAATCCTCATGCTACCGTTAAAGTCAGACACCAGCATTGTTTCTCTTTTAAACATTTGATTAGGCATTCTAGGAAAACGGTTGTTAGGACTGATTGTTTTGCCATAACTCTAACAAGCTTCCTCAAGAATTTACATATTTTTGTAAGATTTACCTCCAAATCAAAGACTAAACCTCTGGTTTACGCAAGATGAATCCTGGAAAATGGATAGAGTGAGGAGGTTCCATTGCTTGGCCTCCAAAGTTTTCCGATCTAACTACGTTAGTCTTTAGTATCTAGGGTAATTTGAAAAGAAGTTTAGTGTTGCAACACCTGTAAGCAATATTCCAAAGTTGCTGCAACGAATAAAACGCTATTGCCAGATAATTCAAGAAAAATTCTTGTTTATTGAAACACTGCGCGCTTCCTTTGAAAGAAGATGTAGAACCTGTGTCAAAATAGAAGGACGTAATTTTGAACATCTTTTTCAATTATAATCTATTTTATGTTAAAATACAATAACATCTTAATAAAACCCGCTAAAGCAAATTTATTCTGCAATCGCGATAAAACCGCGGTTATCTAGTAAAGGGTTGATTCGTGTGCATATGTTTATTATGATGTTTAACTTTATTTTCGATTGTACTACATGCCATTAAAATTTTTAAACAATGTTTCAAAACACCCTGCATAGTGTACTTAACTGATAATATACCGGGTGTCCACTTATATTTTTCCTTATTTTAACTGCCTATAACTTCTAAACGGTTTAGGATAGAAACATGCGGTTTTCACTTAAATTTTACATTTTAGTATAAGTTTTCGTTGAATTCATTTATATAAATTGTACAAATTGATGTTCTATGTATGATTTTTGATTTATATCTCTCATTTTAAAAATTAATTACTCGGTCATTCGCTAACCGATTTTGAAAAACTTTACATCGTTAGATAGGTAGAAGTCAGTTCTTTCAAACTACAAAAATATATACCAAGTGTTCCATAAAAAAGTTAACAAACAAATTGTCAAAATCCGCTATTTTTGTTATAACGTCCTCGAAGTCGATAGAAAAAATTCAATACAGTTTCTATCTTAAACCGTTTAGAAGTTATAGGCAATTAAAATAGAGAAAATATAAGTGGACACCCGGTATAATTGGATTTTCAGGATGGAAGCCAATAACTGGAAACATCAACTGCTACTGTTTCCATAAAAATTTTAAACAAATTCAAATTAATTACTAAATTAAGAAAAGTATTGCCAATTTGCAAATTAAAATTATACAAGTTTTAATAAAATGTTTACAAAGTTAAAATCTCAAAAAACTTCATTTCTAAGCTTTTGCCTCGTCTTAAAACTCGTTCAATTATAGTGATAGGTAAAATTTTATTAAGTTAAAAGCATGTAAATGTTGTAATTTACATTACATTACACTTTTCGCACATGACAAATATTAGCGTTTTTATTCAGTTTGTGAAACTTTAAGAAACTTCATAATACTTGATGAAACACGTGTATAATTTTATCAACTAAACCTTTAAAATTAAGGTCATCTGAAGTAACGCATATCCGAAAAGTTTTAGTAAGTTTTAGATAGTTAATACTGTTCATTATTCACGTCATATCCATCTTTACCAAGTTTGAGTAAAATAACAAGGTGTGCAATAAATTAAAACCATGTTTTATAATTAGCTTAAGAATATGAAATAATAACATGTTTTATTGTTAGTGACACTTGTATATTTTGTCGTTTGAAACGTTTGAAAATATTAGATAAGCCGTAAACTTATTGCTAAATACTACGTGAGGGAATTCGTCATAGAGCTAAACACTTACTTCAGGAAAAACTGTTAAACAAAAGTTGTAGAAAATATAACTTACAATAATTCAAAATATAGTTGATTTATCTTGTATATCGATTCCTTTCAATGGTTGAACACTAGTATCAATGACTCCTCTAAACAAACAAAATATAGTGATGATATAAAGACGTTTATTTCAATAATATTCTTGATTAATAATTAAGAATTTTTCTGTATTGATTGTGTTCCAATCATTGTTGTGTCTTTTGCGTTGTAAATGTGAACAATTATTTTAAATAATAATCAGGTTTTTGTTTGCAAATAATGTTTTACAATAAAATTTATATGTTTCCTAAACGACTATGTATCTTACCTCTAAATTATTAAGTTTCTTTAGTTTATCTTTCAGTTTATACTTTAAATTATTTTTTAATAAAGTTCAACTTTGTATAGATTATTTTATGTTTATCTAGTGTTAGACTCGATTACAAGTTTTTAATCAAATATGCAGAAATAGATGATGATGAAATGCTTCCGAAGGTCTTATATATCTCAAAAAGTTCTAGACAAATCAACTCTAGCTGAAATTTTGAATGTTTTAAGTGGGCTTCACCTAGTCCACACTTAGATGTTTTCATTCTCGCAATAATATTAATCTTGTAGTCATTATAAACTCTTTATGGTTCGTATCAAAATTTAGAAATTTTTTTCAAGTTTTTGGTTAGATCTAGTGAAAAATGAAGAGATGCTCAATTAAGATCGTCTTACGATAACTTTATTACCCATGTCAGAGTCAGTTAAATAAGTCACGATACAATGGGCGCCCATTGACTACAGGGAGAAGTACATGCATTTTAAATCAGATGTTAATAAGAAATGCGTGGTTTCCACATACAGAAATACACAAAATTACATGTGAAATTGAGAAACTTGCCGTAAAAGTATGATAGATTATATATCCTACACGCGAAGCCTTAGATATGCAATATATGACGTAAAGGTCATTAGGAGTGGAAAACTAAAAAATCAATGAAAGAACACACAGAGAGACACACACGATTAAAACTAGAATTACTTGAATATCCATCTAGATACAAGAAACAGATACGAGAATGAACTCACAAACAAACTAGCACAAAAGAAGAACAACAAGCAATAAGTGAAAACCCACTAATCAAGAATGGAACTGCTTCAGAGGAGTACTTCTACAGTGGTAAGAGATGTAAGCGGCAAAAAGAAAGTCACCTTCCTTACCTACATAAAAGACAAAATAGAGAATAACAGAAGAATCTATTTAACAAAACAAAATGATTTGAAAGAAAAGTAAAAATAGCAAAATGAAAATGTGAGAAGAATTCGGTAATAAAATAGAGGAATATCATACAGAAAAACAAAAATAATTCTAGAACGTGGTGAAAACTAACAAAAAGTAAGAAACATAGAAAACTTAAAAATGGAACTGCAAACAAATGTAAAACTTGTTTTCTTTAATTAATTATTTATTTATGGTTCTCAAAGGGCAACTTTTAATAATCAGGATGTAATGAATCATAAGCAGTAAATGTACTTTGCTCACTTATTTGGGGCACAATTGAGTAACTTCCAAATTAATCATGCATAGCTTCCATCTGAATTAAAGATGGAGGGATCCGGCATGTAACTTGCAAGATCATTTTAATAATGCACACCCGGCTTTTAGCCTGCAGGTGCTTCAATTAACTGAGACTAGAGCATCCGACAAGCAACCTGCAAGCTCATCTCAATAATGCACATCCGGCGTTTAGCCTGCCGGCCGGTGCTTTAAAAACAACTAATACTAGAGTATCCGACATACAACCTGCAAGCTCATTTTTGTATTACACAAGATCCCCAAAATCATTTCCTTGTCAAATCTTTTAATTTTTTTATGACACATATATTTATTTTGACACTTTTATATTAATTATTTATCAGTCTGTTTTTTTAATTATTTTTATTTTTAACTTAACATTTTATTTAATTTACCAAATGTAACACAAGCATACCAGAAATACTGAAAGCCTGAGATGTTCAACAAGGCAAAGTTTTAATCAAACGTTGAAACAAACCTAGTAAAGAAAATTGAAATTGAAAATGCCAAAGATCTTGCCAATGATATAAGATGATGAGGTAAACAAAACTCTATTGTAAGCCAAGAAAGAGGAAAAAAGAAACATTTGTTAAATTGGAATAATTTATGCAATAATAGCATAAAAAATTTAAAAACGGAAAATCAGCAGGGAAGATAACATAGCACCAGAATTGCTAAAGAAGGAAAGGTCAGTAGTAAATAAATGGTTGAAAAACATTCTACAACAAGGATGGTCTCATAAAAAAAAACTTAAAAGCTGGGAAGATAACATAATAATCTCCATCTACAAAAAAAGGGGTTCTACAGAATGTGAAAACTACAGGTCTATATGCCTCTTTCAGGTAGTGCTTAAATTATACACGAGAATTTTAGAAAAAAGACTAAGGAATAAAGTGGAGAATAAAATTGAAGAGGAACAAGCGGCGTTTAGACCTGGTAGACAAACCTAAGCAAACATTTTCACTTTAAGAAACAGAGAATTACATTTAGTCTTTAGAGACCTTAGCTGTTTTTGACCTGGTACCCCTGATTTTACATGTGGGAAGCATTACAACAACTAAAAGTGACACACAAACGGAAATAATAAAGAACTTACACAAAAATATTAGAGAGAAGGTGCCGCTAAATGGCTAAACCTCAAAGAACTTCCAATTAAAAATAGGGATAAAACAAGGCAACATTTGTTGCTAGGTAAAGGGATATGATATTATTAAATATATGAAATAGTATATTGTATTACACGAGGAGAAAATCACCGTGTTCATTCGAGTGTGTGTTAGCTGCGCGAGGGTGATAGCCCGAGCGCTGATAATCACGAGCAATGAAACCTGATTTTATCCTTAAGTAATACACTTTATCCTTAAGTAATATACTTTTTCCACGACCAGTATGTAGTATCTAAGTTTTGACTACCAAACATTTTTATTCTCAATATTAAACAATAATTATCAAGTTTACTTTTTATTGTAAGTGTAGATGTCGTTTTGACAGATTTTCAGGTTAGATAAATAAATGTCAGTTTCAAATCAAAACGAGCAACCAATCAGCTTTTGCTACTACATTCAGTCAATTGGGGTATATATACCGTTACTAGTAACGAAATGATTTTCTGCTGACGTTTAGATATGACAAACGTTCTCTAGTGGTTTATGACTACGAAACGTAAAGTTTTCATAGTGGTAGTAGAAAAATAATATTGTCAAATATAAATATATAATTTTCTCAATATCAATTCAATAAATACATAACAAGTTTGGCGAGAGAGTAAAAGAGAAAATTCTGAAAAATTGTCAAAAGATATCACAAGAGCAGCTTAACACTCCAGTACTTGCGAGGGGTACTTATGCACTCCAGGCGTATTACAATGGCTTGTAATTTTGGAAGGAATAAGTCAGGCCTGTGTCCAGCATAGATAGTCCTCAATTACAGTTTTGTTAAGGCAATCATATTTTAGGTCCATATTTTTTACCATAGCGTTTAAATGCTAACCCCTTTCTAAATTTTCTTGAAGAAAATCTCGGAAACTTACTTGACGACGTTTTTCATCACATTCGGATTGAACTAGGTGTATGTCCAGCTCATTACGGTCGTGGTCATCGTGATTGGTTAAATTATTACTACCCAGAGACGATATATAGAGTAACTTGCAGCAGTCGCATGACCTCCACAGTCACCAGATCTAACGTCACTCAACATTTTTGTTTGTGAAACATTAACAGATACAGTTTATGCTTAATCTCAAAATAACGCTGTTGAATTGCAAAACAGAAATTAAAATCGCGTGTGACAAAATTGTTGCTGAGCAATGTCAAGCAGCCTATAATGTAAACCAACGTGCCACAGCTTGTCTTCGTTTGCCCGGTGGATATTTTGAAATAATAAAAATTATTAATTTGGTTTTTATGTTTGTTTTGTGTTAAACTAAAAACAACGTAAGGAAGACGATAACACTCCTTTGGCTTCAAGCTGCCATAAGTCGAAAAAACAAAGCACGATCGGACGTATCTTTATCTAACAATTTATGCTTATTCTTGTGAATTGTATCTGTTGGTAGAGGAAAGTCCTTTAAATCTGGGATTGAGATGATGTAATAACTGATTTGTCGTTTTAATGATCTTGTTCCATACGTTTATTTATACAGAGGAACATTAACTATGTGTTACGGTTCAAATTACTCCAACCTCGAACGTAGGTCGCGAGCCTTCTGAGTAACAGTTGTCGTGACTTGCACGTTACAACGAAAATCAAATTTACCACGCACGTTACGATTTTTCCTATTAGTGGATCGATTATTCACAAAATTTATCGAGAAGACGAGCGGACATCTTGTGATTTTTTTTCTATTGGGCGTTTGTCAAAAGCCAAAAACTTACACGTAAAAATATTAATGTGGTTTCAATAATTCCAAGTTAATTTGGTGTGTAAATATAAATTCGACCGCTTTTGCCGTAAGTGACTTCTTTTGCTATTTCTTTTGTTGGTCTCGTGGTTGTATTAATTCTATTTACAACGTATGCTTTAGCACGTGTCCTGACTTCATACTCTACTCTTATATTACCATCTGATAATTCCTGGGGGTGCTGAAACAAGTAATTAAGAATCCTTAGCTATAAAAACGTGACGACTACCACGGTGTCGCCTACTTCAAAGCTGCAACGGCCGATAAACTTCACCGGTTGAGAGTGAAATTCTGTGGCTACCGATCTTCTAATAGCTGTCAACTGCTGTCGTTAGCAAGAACCTTTCTTATCGGAATTACATGCATCAGTACACAGCTAAGTTTTTTGTTTAAAGAACCTATTTACTTTGCATGCGTTTGGAGCTCGCGTCCATGTGACATTAAACGGTTTGAATCCCTAGTGTATCAGCAAATTTTTTTCGGGGTAGACTCCATCCACCGACGTTCGGTTTTGTTTTCATTAGCTGCATCAGAGCTGGGGGCTTGAAATAAAGTAGGTGAAGCTAAAACAAAAAGCCTTTTAGGTTGGCGGGAGCTACTTACCGTACTAGTCCGAGTTTAATTCTAGTTTTTAAGTCACCGTGTGTAAGTGACGCGTGTACTCGGAGTTTGTTTAATTACCAATCTTAAATTAGTACGCTAACTTTAATTTGGGGTGTAACAAACAAAAGCTTAACTAAATTTAGACATATAAATTTATGCGACAGAACCTCTTACTTCTCACAGATTTTCCTAATATTTTAAGTTGTATTTGCTATATTTACATGTATATTTGTCTCTTTGATTTGTGTTCGTTTTAGCGTAGTAGACATTAAGTAAAACCTATTGAAATCCTGTTGGTCGGTTTTATTTCTCTTCATGTCAATGACCTATAAGACGCTAGTCCGTTTTATTACTTTTTTTCTAAATTCTCCACTACCGAATTATTTTTGATTAAACCCAGTAAATTTGGGGCTCCTCATTTAATAATCCATCTTGATTTCTTTTATTTCTCATATCCATATTAGCATTGCACCTTTTCATATTATATTTTCATATTTTAATGCCTAAATCTAGTTATTTTCCAGGTCTGGTGACGGATTAAGTTTCTGGATCTCAATTGAGTTATCATTTAGTTAATAGAAATGAAAATAGTATTGAAATCTCTCCGATTCACCATCCTAGCAAACTACAACTAAATATGACACAAATGAACACTTTTAATATTACTAAAATATCAGAAGAGAAAAAATTAAATTTATTAATTTTGTTTATTTAATGTATAATTCAATTTTTGTTTAATAATTGATAGAAACATAATAGAGATACATAAATTAGAATAAATAGTGAAAGCTTCCAAGAGAAGCAAAACTTAATTTAAAGCAAAGCTCTCAAAGAAAACAGTGACATTAGAAGGAAGATTAGCTCACGAATAGATGTAGTAAATAAAATGCGGTCGCCTCAAACAACCTGAACTCTATTTCGTGTCGCACCCTCATTTAAAAATTGAATAATTTAACGTAGAGGAGGAAGTGATTATTTTTCGTAAAACAAAAACACCTTTTGATTTCAAATTTGAATTTTTTGATAAAATTTATGCTTATTATGTAAATTCGAACGTAATATCGAATTTTGGTCGTTTTCTACGCTTTCAACGTAATTATGTAATGGACAAACTTCTACTACAATTTTCATTTACAGTTGTGGTTGAAAGTAGGTGGGTGTGCATTACTCACTCCCGAAAGTCTTTAGGAAACATCTGTAAGCAATTCATGAACTTTATTAAGGTATTAGGCATTCATTGTCAGTTCGGTTTAGAAACTTCGTTAGTGTAAAAGTTGCACAATGTTAAGTTATTTTACGGTTTTAATAACAATTAAAGTTTGAAAACATTTATAGGAATAGAAGCGACGTAAATATGTTTTCTTTTGATATCAGATACAAAATTAAATTAAAGACTAATATTTTTTTAGTAAAAAGGAGTGTAGCGATAAATATTCACCTTTACGAAGTTTCACTGGTACAATTTTCTAAATTAACTTTTCAGGTATTTTATTATTTAGGTAAACACTTTCAACCACTTACATTTTTCATTTGGGGTGTTATTTTTTTACCAAAAGTTTGTTTAGGATTTTAAAATTTTAACATATTTTTAAATTAAACAATATTTTTGTACAATGTACATCCAGCTTTACCTCATAAACTTGTTATTTTTTAAAATGTGTATGATTTGTTTTTCCCATTAATTACAGTACAATGTAACAAACAGACTTTGTCCCATTGATCAATACTTAAATAAATATATGACAATTTTTTAAGTAATGAATGACTTGTGCTTTGTACTTTGATAGGAATTAAATTAAATATTACTATATCTTTTCTAGCGTGACTACAATGAAATAAAAGTTTCCATTTTGTCACCACTACAACTATAATTTTCTAACAAAAGAAAATTTATTATTAAAATGTATAGAATATTGATACAAGCAATAAAGGTTTTATGGATTTCAAACAACTTAAATATTTATAAAAACACATTTCATTTTAAAAATGTTGACTTGTTTAGTAAAATGAAACTTTTAGTTTTTTTTTTATATTGTTTTGTTTAGTCTTTACGTTGATGACTTAGAAAAAGTTATAGTTTTATTATATAAATCAAATTTCACTTTAAATCAAAATTTCTTTGCAGAAATAATTGTTTGAGAAAATTAAAAAGACGCAACAACTTCTTTATTATTTAACAAAATCTTTTCAAAATAATGCCACAACATAGAGCAACAAATTGTTAACTTATATATTTTACTAATAACCTAGCAAACAGTGTTATTTTAGAATAAAAGAAAATTAAATAAAGTAAAATGGTCCATCTCTCCTACCCCTACGAGGAGAGATGGACTTCGTAGGGTAGGAGAGATGGACCCTACTATATTTATGGTTTTTGCTTGGTAAGTTTAATTCCGCAAGTTTGACAGGTATTTTTATAAGACGTGCAGTCCTCATGCAACCAACGCCGGCATATAGTACATTCTATCCAGGCAACTTTCTTCTCGGTAAGTCGATAATCTTTATTACATCCCACGCATTCGTTTTCTAGGTCGCTGAAATGTTCAGCCTCACTGGAAGTGTCGTTGAAAATCGGCTCATCTGAATCTGAAGAAGATGAGTTACATCTACGTTTTTTTATTACTTTTTGAGTTTGTTTTCCTGCTGTTGTTTTTAGTTTATTCTCCTTGTATTCTTTTCTTGTTTTTCTGCTTTAGAGCTCTTCTTTTCTTCTTTAGCCTTCCTTATTTCTTCTTTCTTTACTAGAGCTTCCTTTCGCTCTTGTATATATTCTGGTGAATTAATAACACCACTTACTACTTTCTTACGTACTCTTTTAAAGCGGAAGTTATTATTGGCACAGGTGAGACCACCTCTAATGCTTTTCCAGGTGTTATATCTTCCTGTTCAATTACGTTGTCCAGAGTGATTGCCCTCCGTTGAACACCAGATGATCCAGCTTGTGGGGAGTTAGTTGTGTTACCCACCCGTTCTTGAGGTTGCATGTGACTTAGTTCTAGAGACTTTTCCTCCTCCAACAAAAATGCATGGTCTGGAATTTTCTCCGAATTAAATGGAAGTATTCCAGTTGCTCTAAATGCTGAGACCGCATTGTCGACTGTTGCTGCTTTTCCCCAAGATTCACCTAAGAGCCTTCCAAACTGCAGCCTGTTAAGTTTCCTGTTTGGATTATTTAAAATCATGTGTCTGCAGGCTTCGTAAAACTTCTGTTTCAGTGATTTGAAGAAGGCACGGTCTAATGGTTGCAGGTAGTGGGATGTATGTGGTGGTAAACAGTACAAAATTACATCATTTTGTTCTGCTGTTTCTAGTAGACCAATGTTAGTAGTGTGCGATGAATGGCCATCCATTAAAAGCATAACCTTTCCAGGACTTTTCTAGGGAGAAAGTGAGTCGTGAACCAGTCTAAGAATATCTCGGAAGTAACGTACGCCGATTTTTGTGACATTTGTATTCGCGCTCCGGGAGGCATGTCATCACACCATTCTTCTTTTCTATTTTTACCTTTAAAAATGCAGTAAGGTGGTAAATAGATTCCTTCTGCACTAATGCATGCGATTATACTTATGGTTTCTCCTTTCTCACTAGAGCTAATGCTAGGGACAGCTTTAGATCCTTTGGCAGCAACAACCTGTCCAGCTCTGGTATTCAATTGAAGGCCGGTCTCATCTGTGTTGTACACATTAGCAGGCTTATCAAAGAGAGAGTTGTCTTGAAGAATTCTTTCAAGGTTCTCAAAGTAATTTTTAACAATATCTCTGGACATGCCTCGGGCTCGAGCCACTGATGTATTTTCAGCTTTTCGGATAGAAAGCTCTTGTCTTCTTCTTAAAAAGACTGCAACCATTTTTACCAGCCTTTCCTGTAAGTGGAAAAACATAATGAAAAATTTTACTATGTAAACCGGTTAGCTTAAAGTTTACCTTCACTATGGTTAAATTTATGTGGAATGCCTAGTTTATTCGCTAGTTTGTATGCCATTATACAAACTTCTTCTCTTGTTGGTGCAAAACCATGTTGCTGTAGTTTTTAATGTGATTGGCCAGTTTTCCTTCAGCATTTTCGCCTAGCATGGAATCAGGGCCTAGTCTTTGTTGTTTCTCAAAATTAGTTGTTTTAGTCGTCGTTTTAATGTAGTTTTTGGGATTCCAAACGTTGTAGCTGCCTCATTTACACCCAGTTCATTGGATATTACAGCATTTACTGCAAGATTTAAACTTTCGCCACTCCAACATCCCCTTGGCGTGGTATTTCTTTTGCGAAGGTATCTGTTTGGCATTCTTATTTCGCCTAAAAATAAATAAGCTTCGTTAGTCTTCCTATATTTTACTGGTCCATCTTTCCTATTTAACACTGGTCCATCTATCCTCAAACAAGAGGAGAGATGGACCAGATAATAACAGACAAAAAAATGCTTTCAAGTAAAAATTTTAAGGTTATGGTACACAAAAACTTCTAACTCGTCTTTATATTTATAAAAATGGTATTATCTTACCTAGCACACACAGGATTTGAAAATTTTAACCACTGACAAAAGTTTTAACACTTGAAAAATATTATTTTGCTCAAAACTTTTAAACACACCACCATAGAAACTAACCAAACAATGTACCGTTACGAACTGAAGGTGGCTCCCAAACACCGCTTCACAGAGCACGCCTTGTTGCCAGACTTACTGAAATATTCGTAGTAGTCCATCTCTCCTCCTAGTCCATCTCTCCTCCCTTTACCCTACTGATATCAAATCATCTTTAATTTTGGAAAGTTCTGGACCTTTCTTAGTTTCACTCGCAATTGATGTCAATGTGACACTGTATGATGAAATTTGGTTTGAAACCTAATCTTGAAGAGTTCTAGTCTCTTTAGCTAAAAAATGTTCAGATTGTCTGTTCGTACAATTTGGTTCTCTAAATAAACAATCAACCTGTATGTGACGTTCTGCTTTTTTGTATTGATGATGATAATCAAAGTCGCATATCTAAACAATCTTGCTAATATCATACCTAGAATTTTTGCTTCTTGATAAAGATCCTGGTGCGAGGTTTGTTGTTTGTGATCAATACAAATTGTCTTCTACAGAAAAATGAAGAATTTATCACAAGCGTAAGACTTCACGATCTAACTGGCTCTAGTTTTGTTCAGCGACCGATAAATTTAATACAGCCTCTATGCCTGTAGGACTAGCATCGCATGCCAAAGTGGTAGACAAGTCGGGATTAAATGAAACTAATATTCTATCACTTGCGATTTCCTCTTAAGTTTGATAAATGCTGCTTCACATAAAGCCAAGCCATAAAAATTTCTAAGAATCTGTAATAATTATGTGTTGGAAATAAATATTGAATAATACCTAACCATTCCTAAAAATTTTCAAACTTTATCTAAATTTTGTGGACGTAGCATATTTTTAATTGCCTCCACTTTTCTAAAATATGTAAATATGTGATTTTGCTAATAAAAGACCAGATACAAATATATCGCCAAAATAAAATAAGGGTTCTTCTAGACCTTCTAGTATTTCACCAAATCACTTGGTGCAGTTTTAATTTCAAAAGATAATCGATTTATTTGATATGCATCTTTGTGCATTGAAGTGGTTTGAACAATCTTTCTTGTGTCGTCTACTTTGATATAGAGGTAAACTTTAAAGAAATCAAGACGGCAAAAATATGATAAATTACGTAAATTATTAAAATTGTCGCCAATTCGTCTTATTGGGTAATGGGCAAATTTAAGTTGAAGATTTACGATAACACATAGCCTGACGTTTCGGTCTGGTATTGAAATCTATAGTCATTGGTGTTATTTTTTGTTATATTCTACCTCTTTCAATGTCTTCAAACTTACTTTTTCCTTCAATGCTCTTTGAGAAATACTGGTTTCGAATTGCTCCCAGGTTTCAGAGAACTTGTCATGATAACAGGTATACAACTTATTCTGTTAAAAAATTTTTGAAGATAACGTCTTACATTTAATTTACCAATATCATGCAGGTTAATGTTCAAGAGACTAATCCATATACGGTCTAAAAGTGAAAAATATTTTGACTGAACTATGTATAATTCTTTCTGCAATTTCCGACCTTGATATTTAACCGTTATGGTGACAATTCTCAGGGGAGCCAAGGTGTCACATGTGTAAGATCTAAAACCCGTATTGGATTTCCATTAAATTAAATTTATTAAACGTAAATGTTTAAACTCTGATGTGTAACCTGCACATGGATCAACTTCAAAGGTTTGACATTTTTCTTCAATATAAAGGTCAGCAATTTTTCTTGGGACTTCTGTAGACGTCGACTATTTTGTTAAGAGCATTCATTTCCAATGAATTAAGATTTATGTAGTTTGTAGAACTTTCAGTATTATTAGAATTTTCGTTGTTCATTGATTTTTGTATCAGCAAAGTTTGAATACAAACGCGATGTACGTGTCTTGTCTTGTCACACGATTTTATTAATTTATTATTATTAAGGTTGGTTTTACATTTGTTTGATAAAAACTGTTTCGACCGCAAAATAGATACAAATTTTTAATACCAAGATGTCGATAATTAATTGTTGATTTTGTAAGTTGACGTGTATTGTTTCGTTTGTTTTGAAAGATTTTAATTATACTGATGAGCAGATTTTGATACTTTACTTGAGGAAGTTGGTTTTGATATTTCATTATTATTTAATTTCAAAGCTTCATAATGTCAAGCTCACTGTTTTAGAAAAAGATGTTCACTTATCTTGTTATCGTAGATACCACGAATTAACTGGGCGCAAAGAAAATATTTGTTGTAGATTTACCACAACTACATCGGACGTTAGAGTCCTCTAATTCTTTTCCGAAGTTTGGTGACATAATCTGAAATAGATATTTTTTCTAAATTCTGATAGAAACGGTGTTTCAAGACGATCTGTTAATTGGTTAAAATTTAATTTATTTAATCTTTGAGGTACCGCAAGTGACTTTAATACAGCATAAGTTGTCGGACCAATGTATTGCAAACAACATTTATTAATCAAATATATATATGCAAAAATAAAAACAACTTAAATCATAAAATTTAACAATGAATAAATTGACGATAATAAAGAAAACTAACCGATCACCTAGATTGTATTTTCATTGTAATTAAGTCAAGAATTTAACAAGAGAATAACTTTTTGGTGCTTTTTACAAGTTCATCTCTGGCACTTGGCACGTATGTCTAGAGTTTTTTTGTCTTCTTTTCCTGGATGAAAATGACACCGTCCCTTATTTGTTTGCTTTAGGCTTCTTCATTGATATCCAGAATTGAGCGAAATCGTTTTTTTATTTTTGACTGAATATTTGTTACATATAATCGATTCTACATCAATAGTATCGTTACATCTTTGGCAAGAGTCTTGAAAACATGTTGCTGTACTATTAGCCACATAAAAGTTTAACATATTGAGCCACTTAGGTTTAGAAGGTTGAAGAAAACGGTTAAAGGCCACCATCGGCTATTTCTGATTTTGGAACATTTTGTCAACAAAGTCAACCCCATATTTTTTTTTGTTTACAGTTGACATTGTTTTGAAGTCTACTAATGCTTGAAATAAATTTAAATCTAAAAAATGTATCCCATACTTAGCACTTATTTATTATGCCATCAATATCCTCATTCGAACTAATCTCTTGTTTGGTATCGGTGTCGTGTTTGCTCTCTTCACCATTATCTACTTTGATATTACTTTTATCTTCATTTTTTAATTCTTCAAATACTTCATTTATTGCTCAGCATTTCTATTACCCATTCTGTAACGAAAAATAAGGAGATAACAAATGTATAAACTAAGAAAAATGCCAACAGTTAATTGTAACGACATGTGTGCGTTTAACGTGCATATCGCTATCTAAGCAACAGCTTTAATGCTTGAAACGCACGAGTGTCGATAAAGCCAAGTAAAAACTTGTACAGAAGCATAACACGCAACGAAAGAACACCTGATGCCGCATTTCGCTCTTATTATGAGCTCATCAGAGGTGTATACTTAATGCGGTATACAACTGTACAAGACGGCGGTTGGTCTTTTAAACTCGTGGAGCAATGAACATAGTAATGTGTGTCGTACGACATCTCGTGTAAAGCATGACACGTATGATTAGTATAAACTAAGAAAAAACAAAAACATTTTCTTAGTTTATACTAATCATACGTGTCAATGCTTTTACACGAGACACACGTACGACACACATTTTACTTATAACAAATGTACTAACGTTTTCTTCTAAAGCACGCTGTATATATAATTTAAATTTATACTGAATACATTGTATAAATATTTTATGTATAAATAAGTATATTTGTTTACTTTTTGCGTGCATTTCCACTAAAGACATGGTTACCTACAAGATCACGTGAGGTACTTTAATACTGCACTAAAATTTAAGATTCTATTGAAACAACAAATTCAATAACACAATACTGCGGCACTTGGTTGTGAATTATAAAAAATGTATGAAGAAGCTCGAAAAATTAAGAAAAACCTAAATAATCAACGAAATTATAATTTAAATTAAATATTAAGTTTTATTCAATTATCAAATTATCAAAAAGGCCCTTGGCGACAATATAAGTATGGACAATGCAAAATTTATGAGGATTCTCAAAATATTAGCACTGCAAGCATGATGGCGGTCCCTAAATTATAAAATAATTTGACTAATCTACCTGATACGTAAACATAATTATCGCACAAAAGAATTCCGTTACTTTCAAGTATGTATTAAAATCAAATTGCTGAAAGTAAAACCTCGTATTAAAGTGCAGTGTAATACCTACCTCAGCGATTTTTAACAAAGAACCAACAATAAAGTTCTTTGGTTTCAATAATCCGCTTTGTAAATTACTTTATTCATATTTACTGAATAGGAAGCAAGCAGTCACTTACAATCACTATACATCACATTTTATGAAATTAACTCTGAGTACCTCAAGGCTCTAACCTTGGACCATTATTATTTTAGTATTTATTAACGACTTGTCTAATCTGATTCTTTGTGAGAAACTTTTATATGCAGACAATTTAAAAATATATTGTGAAATACAATCTTCAAATGACTGTGACTTTTACAGAATAATATTAATCTAATAGATCAGTGGTGTAATAGAAATCATCTACAACTTAATATAGGGAAATGAAATGTAATGACTTTTAGTAGAAAAAGAAACACTATTCAACACTGCTATCACATTAATGAAATAAAGTTAGAACGTTGTAGTAATATTTATGATTTGGGTGTTCTATTTGACGAAAACTAAATTTTACTTCACATATTGATCGCATTGTTTCCTCAGCGTATTGCACGTTAGGTTTATACAGGGTGTCCCACGACGATTAAGACAAGTAATATATCAGAATTGGGCAGTAGTAGATAATTATAATTTTGGGGTGTAAATTAGAAGAAATGTTGCATCTTTTCTTGTTATTGTGTTAGCCAATGAGGTATTTGTTTTTGGTCACGTGACGTCGCATTCAAAATTATTAATGGGACAACCTGTATATTTGAGCCTTTCTGTGTTCCTCCCGATAAAACAATTCCAACTAACTAGCACACTTGGGGTCTAAAGTGATTAATTCAAGAGCTACAGGTACTTAAAGGATTGAAGTTAAAAATTCAAATTGAATCCCTGTAATTTTCGGCTACAGATTTAAAAGATTTGAAAAAATAGCTCATTGGGTAACACAATAACAAGAAAAGATGCAACATTTGTTCTAATTTACACCCCCAAAATTATAATTATCTACTACTGCCCAATTCTGATATATTACTTGTCTTAATCGTCGGGGACACCATGTATATAGAAATTGTAGAGATTTAAGAAATGTAAACAATTCATTAGTTAGCTTGTATTATTCTCTAGTGCATTCTAAATTAGAATACTGTTCTCTTGTTTGGTCACCGTCACATCAATGTCATATTCAAACGATCGAAAAGGTACAACGTAGATTTTTAAAATTTTTGTCTTTTATAATAGATGGTAATTATCCCGCGAATGGAACTGATCATGTTTTGTTATTAAGTAAGTTTAGTTTTCAATCCCTTGAAAAAAGAAGGGCACTTAATTCTATATCTTTTATTCATAAATTGGTTAACAATAACATTGATTGCTCGCTCTTATTATGTCAGCTGTCCTTTCTTGTTCCAAGGTCAAATAGTCGTAGCCATACTCTTTTTACATCACTTTTGTAATCGGTTATGTATCGCTTACCTATTGTTTATAGTTGCAATAACGTTAATCGTATAAATAACACATGTGATATATTTAACAACAACCTAATAATAGTATTATCAAAGGCAAATTTTATTTTTTAACACTTTTATTGTATTTTATTAACTTGTAATTGTCCATATGTATGGAGTTTTTTGTTGGGGCAATAAATATGTTATTATATTATTATTATAACAGTGTATCAATTTTAAGAAAATTTAGTCGTTCTTTGTTTAAAATGTGTTTAATACGTTTAGTTAGTATCAAACATAAGTAGCTGGGATTTTAATTTTATAAACGAACGGTAATTAATTTTAAAAGATGGATATTCATGTGCTCATGTGTAAATTGCTTCAATGATTGTCCAAATTAAATGTTAAATTTTCTTATTTATTTGTCTTTTTGTCACATGTGAAAAAAATGTCTAAAAACAATCAAAACAAATAATAAATTGCGGTTATCACTTAATAATTTTAGTAATTAGATTATTGCAGTTACAAGGTTTTTAACAATTTTTGAAAATGATTGTATCGCATGCACAATTTATAGATGTAAGTCATAATAAATTAAAATAGAAGCATAATAAATGTAAATTTGTCGACCCTGAGATAGAATCATATTTTAGCAAAATTAAACAATTTAAATTCATTATTTTATATAAAGCTACAATAGCTAGTTTAGAACAGTTATATAGTTCAATCATATCAATATATCTTAAGATTAAGTAAATTACCTTTATCTATTTTAAATATTATTTGGTTTTCTAAATATTAAATGAACGTTTTATTTGAAAAATTTGAGATAATTAGACATTAATAATAAACTATAAAGTGGGAATGCTTTCCAAATTTCAATTAGGTTTTTTTCTATTATTTTAGAATAGGATAGCAATATTGAAATGTGGTTTTCACTGGATTGTTGGACTATCTAAGGACATAAAAGTCATACATTGCATTTACTATTATTTTTTTGCAATTACATCAGAGAACGTCATCTAGTTGCAAGATAAAATTTTTAAAATACGTTAATTGTCATGTATGTTCAAAATGTTTAAACACCCTTTCTGAGATAGAAATATTTAACAAAAAGATTAACTCTAACTATTGTTAATACAATACAACTTTTAGAAAAATAAGATGGCAATTATGTCCTCTTTGCTACCCATTTTAAAAACTCGGAAATAATTTAAGAAATTTGTTTGGCAACTTTTACCAAATATTTTATTACTGCAAGTCTGACGTTAAGTGGTTCCTGAGATACATCCGCTTACCTCGCTATTTGATACTTTCATAAGAAAATGTACTTAGAAATTGGTACAGAAAAATTCAAATTTGATAAATAAATTTTTTACACTTTTTCTCATTTATAGATTTATAAAAGGACTGAAATTGTGCATATAATATAGGGCTGCTTTAATACACTTTTTATTTAAAAATTATATGTACGTTTAAACCTATTTAAGCACATTGAAATGAAGTTGTATTGAATGAGACATCCATCGCAATATCTTCTTTCCAATTTCGATTTTAGATTTGATTTTCACGGTTCTTGCAACGTAATCGAAGTTTAACAACGATGCCTTGGGTAATCTTAGAATATACCGCGTCGCGGTTTACGATGAATATTTTAGGTGTAAAATACAAAATTAATGTACAACAAAGTATAATGGGAAACGTGAAGAAACATTTCTTATGGTTAGGAACACATTGATTTACAAAGGAGTGTTGTTTCGCACAAAAGTTAATTGCAATAGAAACTTTGCACCTACAAACAAGGTGATCGTTATCGGACTTGAGAAATTAACACGTACCGGTAGAGTCCGGGTAAAAGCATTAAGTTAAGTGTTAAGCGGGTACCACATAGATTACGTTTTCTTTAATAACATTGCTTTTACCAATTACGTACAAGCTTTTTTTTGTAGTAGAAGTGTTTTACTACTGTACTACGCTGTCTAAATATTAAATTGTTGTATTATTAATTCGATTGGTTGGTTCGTAGTTTTCACTTTTAACCTTCTCCGTCCTAATTCTAATTTTTGTTTAAAATGTGTACTCAAACTTACACAACATTTAAAAATAAAAATTCAAGTTAAGTTAATAAGCCCGTAATTTCCGGAAGAGTAGTTTTTTAAATAGATTAGCTTTTAAAAGTTTTAGTTTTTGCAAAGACCTCAAAACCGTCTCATGTTCTGTCAAGTTAAATTAAAAAAAGAGATTAGATTGCCTCTGTTGTCTAGAATGTTTTTGATATGCAACTTTGTCGATAAAGCATGTAGAGACCTTTTGTGGTGGTTGTGATTTGTGTTATAAGCAAGGTTTTAATTGATTTATCGTATCATCATCTATTAAACTCACTGTATGTTAAACGTTTATTGATAATTATTCTGATCATAATATTACATACGTCAACACTATCTTTGTTACTCATACTACGTTAGATACAAACTCATAACACGTTAGTTACAAATACAGGGTGGCCCACTGAATACGAAACACGCCGTTTTTTGGAGCTATCATACACTTACAAAAAAATGGCGCTCAGACACGTCAATTTTGTTTGGAGGGGGACATCTTCCAAAGACAAAGTTGACTCCAAAATATCAACTGGGTGGCCCCGGCAGTCAAAAGTCTTAAATGGAATGATTGGTCTACAGGTACTCATATGCAAGCCCTTTTAAATCTCTATGTGATTCATAAGTCGTGACCAAAAATGAAACCCCATATTCTTTGAAGAGAGGGTCTGTTCTATAAAATTTTTTCCTACAATGCTTCATTAAAAAGATACAAGGTGTTAAAGTTAAATTTAAAAAAATAAAATTTCCGTATTTTTTAAAAAGTAGCATATATATTTTGCTGAAACTTCGCATGTGTAGGCTGTTATGAAAACGCGTATTCTACCATTACAATTGAATTGGCTAATCCACCAGTGGCGCACGTACACACATGTCATTTGTTATCCCTCAAGAAAAAACGGGTACGCCAATGATAATTTTGTTTTATTTTTTATTTCTTGAATCATAGTTTTATTTGTAAACAAAATAACTCTTTTAATAATTTTCTGTACAACATTTATTTTTGAGTTATCAATAAATCAGGTAAGTGTTTTAGAGTTACTGTTCTTGATTTAACCAGTCGTTGTTTGGTAGAAAATCGCAATGATACATTTTCATCAATCTTATAGTAATTCAGGCCAACAGAGGCATTTTTGAACTTTTATTGCAATAAATAAATTACTATGCGATTTTCTACCAAACAACGACTGGCTAAAAATCTTTTAATAAAGCATTGTAGAAAAAAAATTTTACAGAACAGACCCTCTCTAAAATTGTTTAAAGAACATGGGGTTCCATTTTTGGTCACCATTTATAAATCACCCTGTATAGGTCAGGGAGGATCAAAAGTCCCAACAATCCTATTCATGGTCCTGTAATATGGTCGTGAAAGCCAATTCATGTTTATAAGAAATATTTATTAACGATAAAATTTGCCTTGACAAATTAACAGGGTGCCCCAGTAGCCCCCATCTTGAAAATCTCAATTTAAGTGCAAGTCAAGTGGCAACTCATATCAAACGTATTTTGATTCTATTATTTTTAACGAATAATTACTTTATAAATTACATACACTACCAAAGTAAAACAAATCCTCCTTTCTTTGGCCCAAGCATTAAGTTTGATTAGCACAAAATGTCTATGATTGCAAAGAATCATACAAAATCTTACGTAGGAGGTGTCACTCTACCCCAATCTTAATTCATTAACCTGTTAGCTTCTACAAAAAGTTGTTTTCTAGAAAAGGAGGTCCTTCTGGCTTCCTTATGCTTCTTTCTCAGAATAAAATGTATTTGGTTAAATAGATAATTACAATACCTTTCAAATGAGGTGCCACTTGACCAGCTTTGTAAATTAAGATTTTCGAGATGGGGGTTGCCGGGGCACTCTGTTCATTTGTTAGGGCAAATTTGTAAAGATGAATAGGCAATATCGATCGTATTGCAGTATTTTTTTTTTTATAATTAGTGCTGTCGGGGGGCCATTGGGGACTTTTAACCCAAATAAGATGCATGTAGAGAATTGAAAGGGCTTTCATACAAAGTACCTGTCGACTCATTATGGTATTTAAGATTTTCGATATAGGGGCTGCAGGGGCCACTTTGATATTTTGGAGTTAACCTTGTCTTTAAAAGATATCCCCTTCTAAACAAAAATTGACGTGTTTGAGCCATTTTTCATAAAGTGTAAGATAACTCCAAAAAACGGTCTGTTTCGTTTTCGGTGGGCTTCACTGTATAATACGTTAGATAATCAATTATGTGTGAACATTTTGTTTTTGTTTTTAATGATACGATAAAACTTTAAATATCACTCAAATATTAGCGATTTAAACCGACTCGAACGTTGCGTCTATGTCTTTTATAAATCGTATAATATTCTCGTTATATTAATACCTATTATTCGTCACTAAATTGTAAACGTCATTTATTCAAATTGTCACTTGACGTTGAAAAGTCATTTTAACTGGTAATTGAGTAAAATTGACAACAGATCAGTTATAAATTTTATTTGTTACTCATTTGTAAATGTCAATTTTCAAAACACAATATTAATTAAGTAAGTCATTAACTTAGTAAAACTGACAGTTAACTTGTAAAATTTTAGTTAGTCACATATATGTTAAAAATCATTGTGCAACTGTTATTTCCAGTAACACAGATTTTGGATGATGAAAGAGTTCATACTGATAATGATGAACCATCTGTTGATTCAAAATTGCTAAACTCGAAAAACGGCAAAACATTTGTTTTCTCCTTACTACTAAACAATTTCTTTTGACATTTTGATTTTCATTGACCGGATGATTGAAACAAGTATTCGAACGTTTAACTTAACTTAATCTAATGCCTTTTTTACTGTTAGGTGTAAGGCTTGTTGTTGATTCTTTAAGTCGTGTGCTGTAGATTGTACAAACGTCTGTTGGTTTCTTGTGGCAAAGTTTCTTCCATGCGTTTTGACTTTGGGCCTTTCTTCTGACTTTGTTCTAGTTTACACCACTTTCCAACGCTGCTCTATCCATTTCTTTCATGGTCTGTCTATTCTTTCTAAGTTTTCTTGTTCCGTATAACCTTTTGGTTGTTCTGCTCTCTTCCATGCGTAGTAGGTGACCTAACCAACTTAGCTGTCTTTCCTAAATTATTGATGTCACTGCCTTTGTATTGAGTCGATATCAAAATGTTTTGTTTCTTATTTAGTCTCTTCTGGTTTTACCGTTTATTTTCTTAGAAATCTTATTTCGGCGCTGGTGACTATGGATTTGTGCTTATTTGTTAAAATCCACGACTCACTACCGTACACTAACGTTGGTATCACTACTTTTTTAAAAACTGTAATTTTAACTTATCTTGATATTTTGCTTTTTCCAAAAAAATATGTTTTTTATTGTGTTGAATAGTTTCCTAGTGCATCCTACTTTGTTATTGATTTTGTGGTCTAGCTTCCATCCTTGCTAATTCGTACTTCTAGATATTTGAATTTGAGTATATGTTTTAATGGGATTTTTTTTAGACTGTTATTTCTTTCTGCACTTTTCACTTTTGGCATGTTTAGGTTTTTTCTAAACCTTGAAATAAATGCTTTGCTAAAACAAACCAATTTACATTTGCACACGGTTTTGTCACCACACTACAGATTTATACTAATCCTTTGGGGCCCCATACATAACACTTACATCACAATACAATATTTGAAGTGTACTATACGAATACATAAATAACTATTGTTTTGCAGTTGAGTGTATTTTTTCCCTGCAATAAAGTTTCTAATTTTAAAGTTCTTAACCTTCTAGGTGGAGGTAGAGTTGAAATAACGGTCTTAGGTTACATAAAAGCGTCTACGTTTCGCCCACAACTGCAAGTGCTTTATTGAAGCTAAAAACTAAATTTAAAACCGTCTTGGTCACAAAATTTAAAAAGTTTAAACTAGTCATCCGTGTAGATAAAGTCACAGTTAATAAATAATTAAAATTAGTAAATTATGTAAGACACACAAGTAATCTAAAACATACGACACGAATAAATAACAAGAATTCTTGTATATTTATTTGTGACTTGATGATTAGTTTAAACTTTTTAAGTTTTGTGACCAAAACGGTTTTCAATTTACTTTTAGCCTCGATAAAACCCTCTCTGTTGTGAGCGAAACGTCGGCCTTTTATGTAATCTAAGACCGTTATTTTCAACCCTACCTCTACCTAAAGGCTAAAAACTTTTAAACTATTGTTTTTGTTTTTTTGTATTTATTATCATGTTTATTTTTTGTAGTTCTTGCCTGTACACTTCTAAATTGTGTTGTAAGTTTTCTTTGGAGCTTGCTATAATTGCCATGTTATCGCGAACGTTATTTTAGAAACTGTCGTTTGTTTTCCTTTCCTATTCTTGGTTTTTGTTCTTATTATGTTTGACGTTTTTTGGTATAAAGCCTTTACTGCCTCTATTAGTATGTTTCAAGATCTACAAATCATATATGTACTTGTCTACCTTTGCTAATTAGTGTCATTGTGAAGATCAAGTCTTGTGTTTCTGTGTTTTTTGCGGAAGCCGCACTGAGTGTCACTGATTGTATTTTCTATATTTTTCTAATTTTTCCTCTATTATTGATGTAAACACTTTCCTGGATTACTAATGATGTGATATCCCTATAATTTTGCGCTTTTTCCAATCACATTTTTGAAAAAGGTATTATAACTCCTGTTTGTCATTCTGAAAGGATCTCTTATGTTTTTAATATTTTGTTCAGTAACTGTAGAAATATGGTTTTACTTGCTTCTCCCATATACTTTAACATTTCCGCTGTCATCTCATCCTTGCCAGGTGCTTTTTCTAACTTCAACTTCTTATCGCTTCAAGTTCCTTTCTTGTCATTTTTATGCTTTCTTGTTTTTCTGTGGTTCCATTTATTTTCATTTTTACTAAGTAGTGGTCACTGCTTGTTTTCCGGACCACGTTTTACTTTTAACGTCCTTTATCTTTTTATTTTTATTTATCTTGTTCTACGTTTCCTGATTTACTAGGAAGTAATCTATTATTTCCTCTCCTGTTTGCTGTGTTCTACTCTCGTGTATTTGTGAATATTTCTGTGGGTGAACTTTCTATTTGCTATTATTAAATCATTTTCCGGCCATAGTTCTATTATTCTGTCCCCATTCTTATTTTTTGCCCGTTCTTCTTGCGTACCCATAATTCTTTCTATTCTTGTGTTTACATTTTCTACCCTCCCGGTAAAGTCTCCCATAATTAGAATTTTATTTTTGCTGTTATCTAATCGTGTTTGTATAAATAAATAAATTTATTCTTTTTTTCTTTTGTGGGTTATCATTTGGACTGTACGCAACTATCAACGTATATGTCTCCTGTTTATTAAGTTTTATTTTAACTGTTAATGTTTTTTTGTTCAAAAAAATTTCGTTCCTGACCGTTTCTATTTTTTTAGGTCTAATTATTAGTCCTACGCCTCCTCTTACTCTTTCTGTTTCGTTCACTTCCGACCAGTTCAACCAGTTATTCTTTGGTAGTTTTGTTAAACCTCTTCCCTTTCTTTTGTTTTCTGTAATTCCTAAGCAATCTAAGCCTAGTTTTTCTATTTCCACTATCATTTCGTCTTCCATTTCCGTTAAGCTCCTTAGATTCCATGTACCAAATTTAATTCTCGTGCAGATACTCCTCTTTCTTCTAACGATCATACCTGTTACTATATTTTCTTCTCCTTTCTTTTCTGCATTTTTCTTTTCCTTATTTCTTTTTGTTATCCTTTGTTGGTTTTGTCTTTTATTGATTTATGCTTGTTTTCGTGTTTGTTTTTGCTTATTTTACTACTCCTCCTTCCTTTTATTCCTAGACATATACCTCTTCATTAATATTGACCTTCATGTAACCTATTTTTCCTTTTTTCTTTGTTTTTCTTTACAATTTTCTTAATTCTATTTGTATATTCTTCTTTTTCCAGGTCATGTCGTTTCCAATATAGATTCTTGAACATTTTAATTTTTATTTGTTATTCATTACTTGTCGTTTCCTGCCGAGTTTCCTATTTTAACTATATTTATTGTTAACTTATTTTTGTTTCCTAATGTTATCCACCTGTTTATTTGTATCTCTATTTCCTGCATGTCGTTTAAAAATTGTGTCACCGCTTATTTATCTTTTCCATATTTTCTAACTTGTTTCCTAATCCATCTATTTTATTTGTTAACTGCTTTCTCTCCATGTCCAATACTTCCTCTTTTGTTCTCATTTCCTTTGTCAACTCCTTATTTTTATTCGTATTTTCTTTCATCTCTTCTATAATTTTTTTCGTCATTTCTCCGATTACCTTTTGTTTTTCCATTTCTTGATTTTTGGTTTTACCGAACTTGCCTTGTTATCTGTGACCAAGTTACTTTTCTACTTTTTTTGAATGCTTTTTCTTCGCTGCTATTTGACCCCTATTTTGTTTAATTGTTGAATGTTGGCCTCAATAGCTTCTATTGCTGCGATTGGCTTTGACTGTATTTGAATTTGCTTCGTTTACCACGTTTTACCTGTGTTATATTTGTACCGCCTGTACTTTTTACTTTACAGTTCTTTTATTTCTTATTATATTCACTTTTCTCTTGTCATTATTGTAAGTGGTCTAATAAAACTCCTGTTTCTTCCTACAGTTCACCTTGTAGCAAAAGTCTCTGTAAATTTTATTGGGATAAAGCCCGCACACGGGTAAATTTATCGCCAGAGTTAAAATTTCGTGTCTACTCTTACTCCCAAAACCAACGTATATTCCCTGTACATTTTAGTGCGATAATATTTCCTCCAAAATCGGCAACCATTCTGCGAAGCGAAAAGAGTATTTAACTTTGGGTCTTTTTCGTAACTTGGCAAAAACTTTAAATTTCTGATTTGATCATCACGTTACCTGGCTTCTAAATTTTTAGATCTGACCACCTCAATGCTGCTTCTGTTGGCGTTTGTATCTGCATTAGCAACCAAATTGCTGCTGATTTTAAAATCCAAAAAAATAAATTTGTTTTTTCGAATATTGACACTTTTAAATAGGAGATAGTTTTTTTTTAATTATAATATGTTGCTAATTTTCTATTGATGGAAATAAAATTCGTCAAAAGTTCGGAGAGGATCAGCGAACATTTTTCTTCTTTCTACATGGGTGTTTTTGGCGTGCCTCTTAAAGTTAAAATTTTATTCATAAATTACTAATAGGTGATTCAAGATCTCCAAGTCAAATTAGTGTTTAAATTTAAATCCGGCCAAATTCACCGTAAGTACATTTGCTTTCTTTTCTTTCGTAGTTGTGTTAGTTCTAATTACGACGTATGCTTTTATCACATGCGTTAACTTTATATTCTCATCGTGTATTACACTTGGATAACTCCTGGGGGTGCTGGAATGGCTAATTAAGAACCATTTCCTATAAAATTAACGACTACTACGGTTTCGCATTCAGTTAAGCTGCAAATAACCGGTGGACACTACGGTCTGCAGAGGTCGTTCATGCTGCATAATTTCGCTTTCCGTTCTTTGCTACATACCTCCTCTAAGGGAAATCCTGGGGTTACCTACTTGCTGGAGCTGTCGAATAGTGTCGCTAGCAGGAACTTTCATTCTCGGAACTACATACTACAGAATACAGCTAAATGTTAATGTTTAAGTAACCTATTTAATATTAATACGTATAAAGCTCACGTACATGTGACATACAACAGTTTCATCTGTAGTATTTAAGCAAATTTTTATTCTGGGTATACTCCACAACCAACGTTTGGTTTTGTTTAACCAGCTCAATATGAGCTCGAGCGCTTTGATTAAAGTGGTTAAAGCTAAACAAAAGACTTTTTGGGTTAGCGAAAGGTATTTACATTTTTAATCCGAGTTTAAGTTAGTTTTAAGTCGCCGTGTGTAAGTGACTTGTGTACGCAGAGCCTTCTTAGTAACCAATCCTCAATTGGAACGCTAACGTTAATTTGGGTGTAACTAAAAAGCTTACCTAAAATTCGACACATTAATTGCAAGTTTTCTTTATTGTTGTTGCTAACGCACGTAACTATATGCGACAGTCTTTCTATTTCTGTCACATTCTCTTTTTAGTATTTTAAGATTAGTTTGCTATATTGAATTGTCTGTTTGTTTCTCTGATTTGTGTTCGATTTAGCGTATTAGACCTTAAGTAAAACCTGTTGATCTTCTGTTGGTTGGTTTTATTTCTTTCTATTACCCAGCAGGTGACGCCTTGTTAGGCAGCAGTCTATTTCTTTACAGTTTTCTATAGACCCTTCACTCACCGACTAAGTCGGACGTTGCTGTTCTAACGACTATAAATACTGAATCCTCCACGAATTTAGTGCGCTACGTCGAGTCAAATTCCCTTACTTTTTCTCTCTAGGTTGTGCCGCTAGAGCCGTCGCTTTCTTTTCGTTATTTGTAAACTACAACCGTTACAAAATCTTACCTCAATTTTGAAAAACTGTGTTAGATTTGAAGATTTTAATTTCTCTGAACTCATCTGGCGTATCGACAGTGCTCATGCTTCCCATAATTTTCCTACATTTTTTTGAATACAATCAACAAATGTGAATTGTTTCAATTCATTTCAGACTTCCTCATTTGGCCAGCAATCACCAATGTTGCAAAGCACGGATTATGAACCCCTAACGCCATATTGATGGCATTTTTCACGGTGAACGTAATGCACCGTTTGTGTAATTTTCTTTATTATAAAGACCAAATGTCTTTTTTTTTCTTCGATTATCTTATTCTTACTTGAATAGCTGCGTTTGTTTAATCTTGATACCTACGTATTAAATTCATTACCGTTTATTGTAACCGATGTAAAACTCCGTTACTGTATTTTCTCTCATGCAAGATTTAGAAGATGTAGAACAAAAGGCTATTCTAGGAACCATTCAAATACCTATCTTTTTATTTTGAACCAAAAGTGCTGGATTCAAGAGCTACGTTTAAACACCATTATTAACGAAGGGCGACGCCCGAATTATGATACACGCCACTGCGTTTCATTTAGTATCAAATTTTTACATTTCTGTGTTTACATTATCTTTACTTTGCTTTATTTATTTAATTGATTCATTTTTTTTCTACATAAGTAGAATGCCAGTAAATGTTTATTAATTATTTAAAATTAAAAAATTTTATTTAAAAATTCAATTAATATTTAATTTGTATCTATCTGTAAGGGAAATGTATACACTTCTTATTCTATTTATGCTTGAAATAATTAGTTTTCCTTTTAATTAACAAATTTACCATTTAAAATTTTATTTACATTTTACTTATATGAACCCTATTACCTTTTATTTGTATAATAAATTTTGTTTCCTAATTATGTGTGTTTTGAAATTATCTATTTATCTCTGACATTTTATTTTTACATTCAGGCCAAGAAATTAAAATGTAATAGCATCCCTTAACAACAGTAGACCAATTAAGACTCATTGTTTAAAAATTTTAGAGACCCCTATCTAAGAAGAGACATCTTTAAATGATCTTTAAGCCATACGTTTTTTCCGCATCTTGCAAATGATTTCTCATTCTGCAGCTTGTTTTAGCATTCACCTTTGATTCTTTACTCAATAATATTAATTTTCATAAGATCTTCACCCACTATCCACTTTCAGATATTTTATTTATTTATACCTACTACGTATTTCAGACCTTCTTCTTCATTTACATTTATTATTATACCATTTCCGTTGCCTTTCTGTTTTCATAATTGGAATAGTTTTAATAAAAATATTAATTAATTCACACTAATTTATTTATTTAATTTTCACACAAATAATTATTTTTGAGTTCATAAGAAATGTCTTTAAAATAATTACAGTAACAGTTTAACAGAAATTTATGTTCTGAAATAGAATTCATGAAAAACTGTTCAAATGAAACGAGATTTTAATGCATTGAATTTTTATCGACAGGAATACATAAAACAAATTGACAAAATTGACGACTTTTATCAACCCGCGTTACTTCATCAAAATACCTAGTGCTTTTATTATGCTTTACCACGTTTTTCGTATTAATTATTTATAAAATAAACATTAACTGATAAACTGAATCAATAAAACACTTAATGAGTCTTTAACCGAGTATTTTTTTTTAATATTAAGAATAATTATGGCGCTAAATTACAACGGATTATTTCGTTTTAGTACGCTTTTGTGTTTGTGTATATAACCACATATACGTCGGCAAAACTTCTAAATCGTCTAACAAAGTGTGACATAAAAGTAGCCATAAGGAATATATGAACTACGACCTCATTAATGGAATGGTTCATGTTAGTGTCGGTGCTATATTCGTAATCACAATACTATACTTTTACGTAAAATGGATGTTGTGTTAATTATTGAAATGATGAAAACATTAACCTACATAAAACAAATTATTTTTACCATTGTTTATAACATTAGTTTAGAATTGTAACCATAATCTATTTCTATACATAGAACTTTTAAAACTTTTCTTTTATTTTATTACTTATTAGTTACAGCAATTTACATCGATCGTTGTTTTTGGTTATTTTTTCTTAAAACAATTTTTTTTATAATAAGCCTTTCTAAAAATGTATGTTAAAATCTGGAATCATTAGAATAATCGTAAAAAGCTGTAAACGTCTACAACAGATACTAAAATAAAATTAATGTTGTGTATTTTAGGCAGTATTGTTTATATAGGATATTCAATTGGGTTTAGTCTAGAAATACAATCACAACTAGTTTTTACAGATATTTCTGTAGTATAATGTGTTTTGTATTCAAATAATAAATAATACTTATATTTTTCTGTTAATTTATTGTTACTTTATTTTAAAAAATGCTTATGGAATAATTGTAGTAATTGTGTTTGGTACGTCAATTATTTTCAGCTCTGCAGCTTTCATAACCCAAGCGAAATTTTCGGAAAAAAATTAACTTTCTAAAGAGCAAAAAATTAAAACGATGCTATGACGATTCAGGTGAGAGATAAACTTTTTTGTTTTGTCGACAAAAATGTTGAAATTATTTGTTTTGTTTAATACTTGAAAAGCTCATTTTATCGTAAAGCCAAGATTAAATATACATTTTTAATTCTTCGTAGCACATAACACCAACAAATACGGCTTTAATTAAAATCTAAAATTAAAATAAATTATACAATTGGAACGACTTTTGTTTTTTTTTAACTTTTCAATAAATGGTAGTGAATATTAACTGAAGTGTTACAAGTTCTACATACAACTTCATTTTTGATTTGGTTGGATTGTTTGGATTTTCCTGGTTGAATTATTTACTCATGCAATAATCAAGATATGTTCAAGGTTTGTTTATTTTTATTTAGTAATAGGGCAGTCGCCGTCATAGGTAATGAACATTTTCAAGTAGTATTTGTGGAGATGGTCATAGTCTAAGGAAAAACAATTTTAATGGCACCACTTTTGTTATATCTCTGTGTTTTTTTTATCTGCACCTGTTTTGAAAATGTCTATTTAATGCCAAACAAAAAGTTTGTATATACCTGTGTAACAAAACTATTTATAAATCAACGCTTGGCATTTAATTTAATATTTTATTGTGATGTAAGCGTTATGTATAGTGCAACCAGAAGATCAGTATGAACCTGTACAGGGTGTGTCTCGACGATAGCATGTTTGACGAATAATGAGAACGAAACAAATGAATCAGCTGAAAACTTGTAACTTTATACAAATGAACATGGTCTACTTTCTGAAAACATTTTTATGGCGGTGGCGGTTATACCGAAAGTGGATACCAACTTTGTTATTTTTAAATACAATACCCCAATTTTATTTTATTTTTGGTTTCCGCCTAAAATTTTACGTCTTCTACTGCCAGGTTTGGCGTAGCTATCTTTTACCATTATTAAGAAAAAAATAATTTTAGGCTTTATCAACGAATATTTGAATCTACTAGGAAATTAATATATCATAAAACATATTATTATTATTTATTGAATGGCTACAAAGGAAACATAAAGTGAGTAACATTTGAAGACTGTAAGTACATTTAGGTATCACAGTACCAGATCCAGGTTTCTGATCCAGTCGATTGCCGAAGGTGTGAGGGAGAAAAAATCGGCTACTTCTTCTGGATATGCTCTATTTCCACAATGTTGGACAATATGGCTTATGGTCTGGTTCGGGTCCCCGCAGTCACATTCAGTCGTTGGTGATATGCCCCATTTGTGTAGCGTTTTTGCACATCTCGCATGGCCAGTTCGAATTCTGTTGGCTGTTTTCCATATTTGTCACGGGGTGTCAAAACCAGCCGGTACGTCTCGGACTGAGGTTAAATGGGCCATACCCGGCGATATGGACTACTCCCAGGTCGCCCTCCAACTCCATTCGGCGTCGCTTAAGCATATCTCGGCTGCGATTCTAATTGGCGGCCTTTGGGATTTAAGTCGGTTTGAAGTTGCTTTTGCCATGTCCTTATGGATGGGTAGTTGTTGGTCGGCCAATATTTTACGATACTGATGAACCAGGGCATCCTGTCTTCGGAGATGGAACGGAGCAATGTGGCTGAGTATCGGTAGCCAGTATATCGAGGTTGATTTAATGCATCCTGTGATGTTGCGCATAGTGTGATTCAGTTGCGTGTCAAGTTGGTCACGCAGGAGCTGCATGCTCGGCAGTGCTGTAGACGAGAACAACGGTAGAGCATCGTAATGTGTTCGCTGTTGCTCCCCAAGTAGTACCACAGAGTTTCTGGATAATATTGTTTTTGGTACGGACCTTAGCTGATGTGTTATTAAAGTGCTGCTTGAACGATAATGTCCGGTCCATGGTGACTCCTAAATACTTAGGAGTGGTATTGTATTTAAGCAGGGTGCCGTTAAAAAATATTTGTGGTTGTTTGTTTACCTGCTTATTATTTAGATGGAAGCAGGTGCATTTGCTTTTGCTGAAGTTGAGGGTTAGTCTCTATTTTCGGTAGTATTTTTTTAGTTTTTGAAGATCGTTACTTAGAATTACTTTCGTGGCATTTATAGATTTTTGCTTGACCACCAGTGTCATATCGTTGGCATATGCAAACATGTTCGACAGGTCAACAAACACAGCTGACGTTTTAAGGCTTCCGTGGAATCTTGCCTCTATGAAGGTGGTGAGGCTTAAAATTTGGTCCAAACAGTTACGTCCAGCACGGAAGCCCTCTTGGTGTATTGGAATGTGTCTATTCACCTTGAAAAGAAATCCGCAAGCCATCTTCTTGTATAAGGTCCCGTATTTATTAGGAACTCATTATGCATTTTGTCGAATCCTGGGGCTTTATTAGTTTTCATGTTCTTTAGCGCTTGGTCAACCTCTTTAATGTTAAAGGATTTTGAGAGAGGGGACTCATCAGAGCTATTGTTTTTTAGGTTCCGGAATTTGTGTTTGATCTTTGTGGTATGGTCTGTCTCTAGGGGCTCTCGACAAGAAGACTATGGGTTCGGCGACTTGATTAGGTGTAACCTCATAGTTGTTTTGAGTGGTAGGGTTACTTACGTTTAGTTTTTTGAAAAGACTCTACGCTTTCCTACTAGAGTGTTTGAAGTCAAGTCCTTCGGTCGTTTTCATTTATTTTTCCCTGCGGGCTGCGTCAAGAGATCTTATCAGTTTATCTGCCGTTTCAGAGTCTTTGCTTTCAAAAATTTTTTTATAAATTGATTCACATTCCGTATTCCACCCTGGAATATATTCTTTTCAAAAACTTCTAGGAACATATTTTTTCGCCACGCATATGACGGCCCCCAGGAACCTTCTGTAATTTTTGTGAGTGGGTGGTATCCATTGAATATAGCTATCTAGCTCTGATTTAAATTCTGACCAGTTTACCTTCTGAAAGTTCTTTCTGGGCTTGAGAGTGAATCTTATCAATGGAATTTGGATGCCTACTTCCAGTATTATGGGTCGATGTTAGCTCCTCGAAAAATTGGAGAGAACTTTTCTGGATATATGTAGGGGTTGACCGTACACGTTTGATGTTACGAATGTCAAATATGGGTTGTATTCACGATGCCAGGCAGCAGATCTAAAGGTGCCCATTAATTAGAGGTTCTGTTCATCTGTCCACCCCACAAACGTTTCTCCGTTATGGTCATTTGTATCATTATTCTAGCTGGTATGGTGACTGTTGAAATCGTTTGCATATATGGTTAGTGGGGAAGTGTTGAGGGGTTCTGTGGGCTCCAGGCAGCCGTCGGTGGCTTGTATATATTAACAATCCTCATTTAACCAAAATCGAGGTCAATTCTGTGTATGTCGTCATCAGTATTAGAGGAGAGCAACTTGACATTATTGATGTCGCTTTGAGCGTACGTTATTACTCCGTATATATCGTGTATGTTATGCCGATAATGTCGTATCCGGGGATTTTGGCTCTTAATCGAGCTTGGTTTACATCTGGTAAGTGGGTTTCTTGGATTAGCACTAAGTCAATATTATTGTCCTTCAGTAATCTTGCCAAAATTTGGCATTTAGATCGACATACCCTTAACGTTCAGCTGGCAGATGCGAGTTACTTTACCCAGCTCTCTTGACATACAGTTTTGGAAAATGTTGTTTGGTTGGTTCATTTCTGTGTTGCCAGGAGATCCAAAGAGCGATAGTCTGGCTGCCAGTCGCGATATCTCTTCAGCGTTACCCAGGGTGCACCACGTGGAGGCGAGCTATCATTGCACCCTCATAAAACATTAAAGGCAGATAAGCAAAACTTTTACTTCGGTTAGACATGGTATTGAACTATATTTTCAGTATTAGACATTTTTGAAATTTATTTCTAGGAAGCTCCAAGAGTAACGGTAGTTAAGAAAACTAAAATTGTCAAGGAATAATTTTTTTATTTCATTTGATGCAGAATTTAATTAGCTATCCTCTGATATATGATGTTTCTATACCTAAACTGAATGATTTTCTTGTTATCTGCTTTTTTTTAACTTTTGGTTATATCTTGTATCTAGTGTCCGAAATTGAACTTTGGTGCTTGAAAATAAGAATATTCGAAAGCACCAAAGAAATTTTGGGCATCAAATGCATTTCAAATTTTTGGACAATTGTATTATACAGAATGGTCTACAAAATAAATAAAGAAAATGTTTATTTACATCAAATTACCAGCACATAAAAATGTCAAAATATTCACAATTGTTAGTTTATGTTTAGGTATTAATATTTTCTTTGACAACAGAAATATGACGTTTGACATGTAGAGATACCCAATCTGTTTTTACTTTATTTTAATAGAAAACATTTCTTTTGTCATCGTTTGCGAAGTATTTTCAGGTCTTCAAGTAAACAAAACCAATGTTTAATTTTTCCCGGATATGATTAAAAATGACAACATTTTTTACAAGTAGTTATTTTAATGAGTTAACTTGCTAGCAACTAATCTAACAACAAGCTTTAAGGTCTCAAACGATTGTTAAAAAATTTAAATTTATACACTCGATTGCTTTAAAGCATTCGTCAACACTTATGTAGATGAAATGTTGTAGTGATATCAGCCTTGAGTAGCTTTTTGTTGGAGCAATTAGATTTGTTTAGATTGTATAAACATTTATTGATTCCTAAACAAAATAAATAAAATTAAAAGTAAAAACTAAATAATTGTTCTCTGGTAAAATGCGGTTTAAACGGTAGCAACCCAGCTAGAACGCTGGCAGAAGCTGCAAGCCAGAGGTCGAGGTTGTAGTCTGCTTTAACGTCGCTTATGTTCGGCGTTGACTCGGTTCCGGCTCGGTGTTGTAGTTGACAATATGGCAGGCACTGTAATACGAGTACATAGATTACAGAGTTCTGATTCTTTTATTAATTTAGTGAATTAATAAACGGGTAAATACAAAATTACATTTGTGTTTAACATTAATAATTCTTAAAATAGTTGTGAGTAAATCAGACGGGATTTAAGAACGGCGGTAATTTTGTGATAATGACGACAAAACAAGGTACACGTTACGAATTTATTAAAATCTAACGATGCACAACAATGGATAATTATGACGTAAAGCAACTAGACTAAGGGATGCAGTTGTCTTGCGGAAAATACTCTCTTCGTTCTAGATGCGGTGGTGGTTTCAATCTTTCTTGCAGAATAGGCACTTTATTTTTAAGGCGGTGGAATGTTCTGATCTTTTTGCTGAATAATAAAACTACCCGAAAACTACTGACTCAGACCAAACGCGGTTGGATGTATAGATTTCGCTAAAAGAGAACTCTACGTTTCCTACACTTTTCGGGTTTTACAATTCTTGTGCTGAATAGTGACTTTACGGTTGGATTGTAGGTAAGGAGTAAATTAAAATTTACATAATTTGCGGTAATGTTTTGGTTGATATCTCGCTAGGGATTCATGACAGCTGGCACGGCAAAATAAAAATAAAAAAATTCAAAATCAAACAAAAATTATAATGGACCAATTATAATTGGAGTTTTGGACGGTTGCGTAACTATCGCGTTGTGACGTCCAAAGGAATTTTGTTTGTCATCAACTTAGTCTCCCAATGTGTACAAAATAATAGCGCCAATCGACATTGTTACGGATTTTCTTG
This sequence comes from Abscondita cerata, assembly GCA_030710515.1. Classification (NCBI taxonomy): domain Eukaryota; kingdom Metazoa; phylum Arthropoda; class Insecta; order Coleoptera; family Lampyridae; genus Abscondita; species Abscondita cerata. The sequence goes on along the minus strand of JALBCR010003529.1, from coordinate 13,043 downwards.
TGTAAAATTTTATGCATTTTAAATTGTTTAAATTATTTATTAGAAAATATGATTAAATCGGCGGTTTTCTTACAATGTCAAAATGTTACAGTTTACAGAGTAGCCCCCTAAAGAAAAGATCGTTTATTTTTTAACTCGGTCCAAAACACTTCTGCAAGGCTTAATTGCTCTATACGGGTGGGTCACTGTAATAAAATTGCGTCATAAGTTGTCAATGATCTGACATCTGTTAAACTTTGTATGGAAAGGCAGAAGTTCGACAAAAATATTTTTTCCAAATATCTGTGATCTTAAAACAAAATAGTTTTATGCCCTTCAAAGCTTATAAAATTTGCAACAAAAGAGTTCTAACACATTTTATTAAAGTCTTTAAGTTGAAGTGCAAAATAACGTAGACGTGTTACATTAGCACACATTATTGAAAAATTGGCTTTCAACATCATTCCAGAACTTTTTTTTTAATAATTTTATTTTTTATGAAGTCCCCTACAGCCTAATGTATGGTGAAGATTATGTTCGGTCAAATATGGCTTTCGAAAAGTCGGTTTACGTGTACTCTACTATATGTAGTCATTGTTGGGGCTAGTCTTGCCTTAATGGAGCAGTCGTAGTTATGTAAGATTTAATTCTGACTTTGTATAAAGTTTAACAGGGGTAAAATTGTTGAGAATTATTGGCGTAATGATGATACTTGGCTGTACACAGAAATTTAACTTTCTGGGAATGTTTTTATGACGCGTTTGAAAAATTAACACATGTTTGTTTGGTTTGGGGGCTATAATCACTTTTGGCAAATTATCTAGACAACTGTCCTTTAAACAAATTGGGGAAAATCGACTTATTCATCTATTTCCAAATTGTTTAAAATTAACTAATTGCTATTCTTTTAAAAATCCCGTAGTTTCCGAGATATTTACAAAACACTGATTTTCTTCCTCTTGGACACCATATAAAAAAAATTTAGCACAAGTCGGATTATTGGATAGTTTTGACACAATTGAGGAGGGGCACCAAAAACCACTATGTCGTTTTCAGGTAATTTTCGTAACAATTGATTGTTTGAATCTGTTTTATAATATGTTATGTTGTCACTTGCATCCCTGAAGATGAAATACATAATACTCTTAATATCAATAACAAATACAATCTACATTTAAAATTTACGTACAAAATTGGAAAAGATAATTCATTACCCTGTTTAGATGAGGATGATTAAAGATCAAGAGACCAACAAATTATTAACTGACTAGGATTTTAAACCCGTGGCATACAATAGGACTATCAATTACTTATCAAATCACCAACATCACCAAAAATTAACATAGTTAAATCTATGAAAATAAAATAACAAAACTAAGTAGTCCTAAATATCTCCCTAAAAATCTAACCTCTCTAAAAAATATACTGAAAAACTACTAACTAATCCCCTTAATTCTCAATATACCTACACCAAAGTTATTAATATACCTAAGTTGACTAACGTCCACATAGCTACATATAATACAAATACTATTTACGACATTATCTACACCCAATCTCAAAAGACAAGACAGGCATTTTGACAAACACAATGTACTGTATAAAATAGACTGTCTTGACTGCAATAAATGCTATGTTGGCCAAACAAAACAAAAACATGTAATCGGATAAAAATTATAAGTACGATTGCAAAACAAAAACCAGACTCTGCGTTAGCCGTACACCATATTCAGATGGGTCATAATTTCAGTTTTGATAATCCACGATTTTAAATGTAGAAAGTAATTATAAAAAACGATTAATGGCGGAAATAATATACATAATTAAACACAACAATAAGATACACAAAATTTAAGCTAATATTTATAGGAATTTAATCACGAAAATAAAATAGAATGTATTAATTGCTTTTTAATAAAGAGAGGCCTGAAGAAGTACACATTCTGTTGCACGAAACGTTAAAAAACCAAATAGTGGTTTTTGGTGCTCCTCCTCAACGAAAACAAATCATTTAAAGAAAACTTATAAGGAAAAATATTTACCTTTCATTATTTTGACCCAATGTATATAATGGTTATATCTAGACGCAGCCGTATCGAAATTTTTCTTATGTTGAATGCTAATTTGACTGGGTTATTTAGACAGTATCAGGATATCGAAATCATATTGGTTTGTTTGTAGCATTATTTTGTTAACATTCTATGTTCTTATTTTCAAAATCTTGTTTGTCAAACGTCGTCTTGGTAATATTTTGTCCGTATTCTAAGGTTTGGTATTAGTATTTTACAATTCAATTCTTTACTGGTAACACCTAATTCAGAAGAACTTGGTTTTTTGTTCATAGCCAAAAAAACTGGTTTTATGGCACCTGATACTGGCCTTTTACCCTCTACTCTTGGCTACTTCTATTACGACTACAGTCAGGAGTCCGACGTCAAAGTAGCAGTAGGATTTTCTGGCAGAGCTGCTAAGTAAAGTTGCAGAAGCATTTCTCAAAATTTGTGGATGTATCTATTCGACATACAAACCTCAAGACCATACCAGCATTTTCCGTCTACTAACTAAAAATAATAAAACAATAAAAAAGAAATTAGCTTTCAAACGTATTAATATACTTTTTCTTCAAGCGACAATAAAACGTCATATTATTGAACTACTGGCAGACGCTAAAACTTTTTTACTGTCTAGACATTAAAAGCAAACAGTTATTTTGTTTTCACAACTATTTAGAGGTTGGTACCTCGGTTATGTCATATTATGAATGTAACAGTAAAGTACCAACTTCATTCGTTCAGAATAAAACGTCACTATAACACTCGAGAATCTCGAAAATTTGAAAATAACACATGAAAACCAGTATAAACGCTTGAAGAAAAACAATATATTTTCACTTGAGTTAAAAACATAATTGTTTTGCTTAATTTGCTGTCTCGGCTAACACCTCGCCAGCAAACTTTAAGCTCAACAATTATATTGTTTAACTCATAGTAAAATAATCTACTATTTTCTTCAAGCGACAATAAAACGTCATATTATTGAACTACTGGCAGACGCTAAAAATTCTTTTTACTGTCTAGACATTAAAAGCAAAAACAGTTATTTTGTTTCAACAACTATTTAGAGGTTGGTACCTCGGTTATGTCATATTATGAATGTAACAGTAAAGTACCAACTTGATTCGTCGAGAATAAAAGTCACTATAAGACCCGACAATCTCGAAAATTTGAAAATAACACATGAAAACTAGCAATAAACGCTTGAAGAAAAATATATTTTCACTCGGAGTTAAAAATATAATTGTTTTCAGCTTAATTTGCTGTCTCGGCTAACACCTCGCCAGCAAACTTTTGAGCTCAACAATTATATTGTTTAACTCCTAGTAATATAATCTACTATTACTATTTGAGGTTAATATAAGTAACAATTACAAATTCTAAGTCGGTAATACAAATTTCTATTAATATTGACGGACTAATTTAATCAACATAACATAACATAAACGAGTGTATTAATGAGGGCCGTTTAATTCAAGAGTTAGTTACAAAACTTTTCCGTCGACCGTACTTTGTAATTTTAATAAAATTATAATTTAATAATTATAGAAAAGATATGCTATTGTGAAAGCACCTTTAGAAAGTACCGTTTTGTGAACTCACCACAATTTTATAATTGTATAACATAACCTAACTTCATTGTTTTTACTTTTTGTGAGCTTTGTATTTTATTATTCTTTGCCTTTTCATCTTTTGTATGGCTATTTGACAACAGTATTTTAATTAAGGTTACTAAGTTGATGGAGAATTGAGGTACTAAATTCCAATTTCGTGTCAAAACACAATAGTTTTCATCACAGCGAAACAAAGTGCATACATCTTTTTTGTGAGAACGGATTGGTGCTTATTCAAAATAGTGATGCACCTACAAAAACCGAACCAGAAATGATTGACAATGTTTGATAAATGATACAAAAAGCCCAAGTACATCTCTACATTGCCTGTAAACAAGTTGAACTTTTGATAATGACTTGTCACATCACACCAAACAAATATATTTATTCATATCTCTATTGTGTATTCTTGCTTAAGATTCTTTTAACGATGAAGCTTGATTTCCTTTAATGTAATTTCATACAACATGCTCATGTAGAGTTTATAAAAACATTTTCTTAAAGTGGTTCCGCTACACCTCCAAAGATATTTTTAAGAGTCTGAATGTTTATCGGGCCATTCCTTTTTGAACAATGAGTAAACAATATTGAAGAATTGTGTAAGACAATAATTTGTAAAATAGATAAGTTAAACATCGTTAAATGTTATTAAGTGTTATCATCGGAATGTTGTATACAGTACAAAAATGTCTCAAAGTTTGTGTGAACAAATTGAAGATTTATTACAACTGTAAATTAATGTTGATTCATTATTATTAAAATTTGCTTTGGTACAAATTATGACAGACTTTTTATTTACATTTTCAAATTGTATTTGATTGACAGATGAAATGGAAAGTTTAGGTATATACATGTATGCTTAGTTGCGTATAATCAAATTGTTCATTAATAGAAAATCGTTCATTAATAGCGGTCATTAATGAACGATTTTGTTTACGTTAATGTAAGTCATAAATGCACGGTCGACGGAAATAGTTATTTGTGTCACTAGGCCAGAAACTGCCTCAGCCCCACAACATTGTGCTCATACTTGCAAAACAGTTTCTGGACGTGTGTCACACAAAATTTTTACGTCAACAAATTTTAAATGTTTAAAATAGGTAAATCTTTTTGTGTACAATTTTGACACTAAAGAATTTTTTTTTGTTGGTATCAGTCGAATTTGTTTTCTAATATTTAAGTTCAAAAATGTAATAGTTATTGTTGGCTTTTTATTCTTATAAATAAAAAATGAAAGATAATACATCAGTACACTTAAAGATGTGGCACGCAATATGGTTCGTAACTTTATAACGAATCGATTTTGTTGACATTTTCAAAGTGAAGTACCTAATAAATTATTTCCTGATAATAATTCTACTGTGTCTCACACAAATAAATGGCTAAAACTAAATTATAACTAACATAACCTAGTCTAAATTCGTACCAACTACCCACTAAACACTTCAGTGCTACTACCCTAAACGTAACCTAGGAGTGTAACTTAAGTATCCTACACTAACTGAACCTGCAATATAAATAATTTTGAGCACAAATTGTGAAGTTGTAAAACCATGGACTTCCAACATTGCAGAAATATAATGGCTTTTAGCATCGTTAACATTTGTGCACATAGGAAGCCGATCTGATTAAACCAACATGGAGGCTTAAAAGCACTGTAGTTAGTTAGTAAGTCCAACTCTCCCTTACACCGACTTCATTCTATTCATTGATGTTCAAAATTTTCAGTGCTTTTCACAATTACCTAATCGTCATATTCAAGGTAGTTATTCTTGCAGTGGGACTCTACAAATCAAATTAAATGACGGGACAAATGTACTTACTACTACATTGCTACTAGGTCAAATCGACATTCGATACTTACGATTCATCTATAGCCCAAAATGAAATCAAAATTAGGCAAAATAGAATCGTAATTGATCAGATGCATTGAAATTGTTACTTAGTAACTAAGATCACAACAAAATAGTGTCGTAAAATCGAAATCACAAACAGAGTAGCTATGAATTACCGTCACGTTCAATCGAAATCCTTCAAATCAGCTATCTTAAACAATAAAAAAATAGGTACCCTGACAATAAGTAGAATTCAAGTAATTTGAAAGCCGACGCATTTAACTAGAGTTAACATATTACTGCACTGACAATTCTCCAATTGATTGAAGATTGCTTGCAGCTGCATCAGTGGCCGACAAGAAAACGAATTCTATCAGACGTTTTCAGATTTTGATTTGCAGGTCAGGTTTAGATTTGATAAGTCACAGATTATGATTGACTGTTCGAAATAGAACTTATATGCGTCCAAAACTCAGGTAATAACCATGTTTTAAATAAAAACGGTATTTAATTATAACCTACAATATTAAAAGTGTATAAATATACGAATACAATTTTTATGTTACATACTGCAAAATTTTCAACATATTTGGGTTTTACAATTTATGATTAAATGCAAACCCTTGAATTTTTGTTTTTTAGTTAAATTTTAATCTAAAATTGAACATAAATTGAGTGTTAAATATTGGTCAAATGTTACATCAGAGAAAATTTGTGTGGTTATGTTCCCTAGAAGGCTAGAAGGATTCTCAACATTTGTCATATGTCATACGCGACGCAATCGACCTGCCCTCTCGTGTTACCAAACATTAGTAAATTTTTACCGGCTTAGGCCGGTAATCAACGATTTTTCGGCCGATTTTGACGATTGTAAAGTTAGTGTTTCTGGACGGAGGCCTGAAAAAATTAACGATCCTTAACAGGACGGTTTTGTTTTTTAATACGCCCCTTCTTATCAAAATTTTCTTTGATACATTTTGTGTCCATAAAATCAATCTATAACAAATAGCTAAGAAAATTTAAGTAACGTGGGCGCTTTATCGGATCTTGCAAGAGATTGACGTCAAAACTGTATATTTACAAGACAACCTTGTAAATCAACCACTTTCAATAAAATTAAAGTTAATTATTCAAAATTGAATATTTTTTCTCAGAAAATATCAGACGAAAAACCTCACAATTTGGACAATTTTGATGATAACACCAAATAAAATTTTAACAGAAAAAGGTATATTTTAAAAGCCAAAATCGACCTGTTCTAAAAACTAAAATTTAAAAATAGGAGATGTTATTAAACGAATTTATTTAAAAGCTGCTGAAACAACAATTGTACAAAGCAATTTAAGATTTACATAGTATATTTAAAAGTGTTTCAATTAAAAATCTAGACATAAAAGTAATTTATCTGCCGATTTACTTACGTGCAGTATCGTTGCAATAGATTTCTACCATTCGATTTGAAATAGATGGATTAAGATACTTGTCATGCAAAGTAAGTTATTAATTTATGGTTTTATATTTTGGAATTTAATTGATGTCAATAAGCGTTTAACGTCTCCTTCTTGTGAGGGGTGGCTATTATTATTTACAAATTTACAATTAAAAATTAAAAATTTGGAAATATTACCACAGGGATTAGAAAATTGTGAGATTGAAATAAAAACATAACTAAAAAGAAAAAAATATCTGTATTACATTAAATATAGTGCATTCCAAAATCGTATTTTCAAAAATAAACAGTAAATAAACAACAGAAGGCGGTCGTAATTTTTTTTTAAGCTATGTCTGTACAATTCAAAACGTCTTCTTAATCTAAAACTCAATTAAAAATGTACATATACAATTACTTTTCAACATAAGCCGAACAATCTTGTGCAATTTAAATCTCAAATACATGCATAATTGCATACGTCTAGTTATATTTTCTAAACAATTTATGATTGCAATATATTGCAGAAGCTTGCGGAATTAGCATGAATCTTGTTACTGCTGTCACAAAATGGCCGAAAATATAAATAAACCTCTACAAACACCAGTAAAATAGAAAACGTTCCAAATCCAAATCTAGAGATGTTGATGAATGCATAGTTAAAAGAAAAATATGACACACTGTATTCGCAATGTAGATAATATAATTATATTAAATAGTATATTAAAGTGTAAATTGCAGAAGGCAGCTATTCAAGCACGAATTTGAAGCGAAGCGGCAAGTTGAGGAACAAATAAGTGCTTGAAAGCCCTTCTGCAAGGAATACTTTATACAATTTTTTCTATTTTGCCATTTTATCCCGTGTTATCAATAAAAAATTTAAATTTTACATTTAGGAATTTTGGTTAGTGCGATTTTTCTGTCGTCACTTTAGGCGGCTATGAATCAAATTTAATTTGAAAGCGTTAATTTTTTATATTTTCGTTTGTACGTGCTGATGCAATTTAATAAAATGAATTCTGAAGAAAATTTATCACAAACACCTCCTCAAATGAGAAAATTGCCCAAAATGCTATAGAAAGTTTGCTACCTGACAAGTCCAAATCTCAGTATGAAATATAACCTTATTAGAATATAACTAATTGTCACTTCACATTTTAATGTTACCAACTCAAATACATTATATTTTACTATTTTATTCACGCACGCTTATTGCTTATTCTAACACTGTTTTGACGTCACTACGGTGCTAGAATAGACTCATTATGAACGCAAAATAGAAAAATTACCCAATGGAGTAGGAAGTAAAGGATCAAATTATGATTCTATGTACTTTAAAAGTGCCGATGTTTCGGTCAAGCAGTCTGACTTTTTGCAAGGCTTTAATGGGTTTATCATAAAAATTAGTATAAGAAAAATACACAAGTTGATACTAAAGTTAACATTTTAACGTGTAAAAATATAACAAAATTATTATTATTAATTATTTCTGTTAATTAAAAAATAAAGATCAAATTTGGTATTGGCGCCTAATACTTTATAGGTAAATTTTTAGACATCTTTCATATTGTTACATAACGTTTTACTTTAAACATTATATGTTAAGATCTAGTCAATAAAAAACTTGGTTGTGTTTTCGAACTAATCTTTCTAGTCAAGTAAGTTATATGTGATATTTTAATAGAATGTAATAACAAAATTTTATTATATTTTTACACGTTAAAATGTTAACTTTAGATGTTAAGTACCAACTTGTGTATTTTTTTAATACTAATTTTTATGTTTGATTCATTAAAGCCTTAAAAGATCACATTACTTGACTGAAACATCGGCACTTTTAAACTACATGGAATCATTATTTGATCCTTTACTTCCTACTTGCTAGAAGGCCCCACAAGTTTGGGAGAAAGAAAAATTATGTTATTACACTTTGTATCCCAGTGTACATGTAACAATATAAGGTATAAACGGATTTGAAGGTACCATCACCAAATTTAAATTTAAATTAAACAGATGTTACCAAATCTGGATAACATAATGAAATTTTAAAATTGTTGATATGTAAGAAACATTTTTAATATTTCATACAGTGTTAGGGTAGGTATCTAGGTATCGTGCAAACTTTTTTATGTTTTTTATTTATAATTTACAGAAAAAGTTTGTATTTTACCAAATCAATTTGAATTTTTAATAAAAAAACCGTTGCCTAGCCATTTGATGAGAAAAACCCGGCACCGAAGGTAGAGTGTTTATAAGTTGACAATTTTGAATTAAATAACACAAATTTACACGGTCAAATACAAACCTCAACTGTAATTTGATATAGAATTATAAACCAAAGAGTAATAACAATAACATTTTAGAAATTGACACCAATAATTTATTATAAAATAATAAATAAAAACCACTGCGCATTTTTTTACTCTAAAGTTGTGGGTAACAACTTTATTCCTATCAAAGTGACAAACGCAATGTAAGAAATGCGATTTTTTATACATATTAATATTTGTATAGAATTTTAAAACATAAATCTCTAAAGCTTTGTAGTTTAGATTATGAAAATTATCAAATCCAAAACCTCATGTATGTCTGTCAAAATTCTTAAGCTCTTGCTTTACATTACATATCTTCTAAATCAAAATAGATACAAATTTTTAATCTACATCAGTTGATAGAGAATGTTTTACTTTATACAATATAAATTTCAAAAGTCTGGTAGTTTAGATTCCAACAATTATCAAAATCAAAGATCGCATGTATGCTTTTCAAAATACTTAAGCTCTTGCTTTAAATTGATATCTTCTAAATCGAAGTAAATACATAGAATTTTAAAATATAAATCTCCAAAGCCTTGTAGTTTAGATTTCAACATTTATCAAAATCAAAGATCGCATGTATGCCTGTCAAAATGCTTAAACTTTTGCTTTAGATTAGCTATCTTCTTAATCAAAATAGATACAAAATTGTAATCAAACTCAGTCGATAGAGAAAGTTTCATTCTATTAAAATATAAATCTACAAAGTCTTGTAGTTTAGATTTCAAAAATAATCAAAGTCAAAGACCGCATTTATGTCTGTCAAAATGCTAAGCTCTTGCTTTAAATTAAATATCTTCTAAGTTAAAATAGATACAAATTCTAATCAATGTCAGTCGATAGGGACAGTTTCATACTATAAAATTTTAAATTATAAATCTCTAAAGCTTTGTAGCCTAGATTATAAAAATTATCAAAGCCAAAGATTACATGTATGTTTGTCAAAATGCTAAGCTCTTGCTTTAAATTGATATCTTCTAAATCGAAGTAAATACAAAATATTGAAAATCATCAGTCGATAGAGAGAGCTTCAACCTATAAAATTTTAAAATATAAATCTCTATAGCCTTGTAGTTTAGATTAAAAAATTATCAAAGTCAAAGATTGCATGTAAGCTTTCAAAATGCTAAAGCTCCTGCTTTAAATTAAGTATCTTCTGAATCAAAATGATAAAAGATTTTAAGCATCATAAGTCGATAGAGAAAGTTTTATTCTATAGAATGTTAAATAGAAATCTTCTAAGTCTTGTAGTTTAGATTCCAAAAATTATCAAAGTCAAAGATCGCTAGCTGTCAAAATGCGTAAGCTCTTGCTTTAAATTAGATATCTTCTGAATCGAAATAGATACAAAATTCTAAACTACATCAGTCGATAGAGAAAGTTTTATTATATAGAATGTTCAAATATAAATCTCCTAAGTCTTGTAGTTTAGATTCCAAAATTATCAAAGTCAAAGATCGCAGCATGTCAAAATGCGTAAGCCTTTGCTTTAAATTAGATATCTTCTAAATCGGAATAGATACAGAATTCTATACTACATCAGTCGATAGAGAAAGTTTTATTATATAGAATGTTCAAATATAAATCTCCTAAGTCTTGTAGTTTAGATTCCAAAAATTATCATAGTCAAAGATCGCAGCAGTCAAAATGCGTAAGCTCCTGCTTTAAATTAGATATCTTCTAAATCGGAATAGATACAGAATTCTATACTACATCAGTCGATAGAGAAACTTTCATTCTATAGAATGTTCAAATATAAATTTTCTAAGTCTTGCGGTTTAGATTCCAAAAATTATAAAAGTCAAAGATTGCAGCTGTCAAAATGCGTAAGCTCCTGCTTTAAATTAGATATCTTCTGAATCGAAATAGATACAAAATTCTAAACTACATCAGTCGATAGAGAAAGTTTCCAAAGTCTTATACTTTAAATTCCAAAAATTATCAACATCAAAGATCGCAGCTGTTAAAATGCGTAAGTTTTTGCTTTCTTGAAATAGACACAAAAACTACATAGGTCAATAGAGAAAATTTCATTCTATAGAGTGTTCAAATATAAATCTTCTAGGTCTTGTAGTTTAGATTCCAAAAATTATCAAGGTCAAAGATTGCAGCTGTCAAAATGCGTAAGTTTTAGTTTAAATTAATTATCTTCTGAATCTAAATAGATCCAAAATTATAATCTACATCAGTCGGTAGAAAAAGTGTCATTCCACAAAATGTTTAATATAAATCTCTAAAGCTCTTGTAGTTTAGATTGTGAAAATTATCACCCTAAAAAACCACATATATGTCTGTCAAAATTTTTAAGCTCTTGCGTTGCATTACATATCTTTTTAAACTGAAATAGATACAAATTTTTTTAATCTACATCAGTTCATAGAGAATGTTTTACTTCTATACAATATAAATTTCAAAAGTGTGGTAATTTAGATTCAAACAATTATCAAAATCAAAGATTGTATGTGTGGTGTTTTTCAAAATGCTTAAGCTCTTGCTTTGGATTGATATCTTTTAAATCGAAGTAAATTTCATACTTTTAAACTATCAGTCGATAGAGAAAATCTTTCAATCTATAGAATTTTTAAAATATAAATCTCTTTAAAACAAGTTGTAGTTTAGATTATAAAATTATTAAAGTCAGCATTGCATGTAAGCTTGTCAAAATTAAAGTTTTGCTTCAAATTAAATATCTTCTGAACCAAAAAAAGATAAAAAAATTTTAAACATTATAAGTCGATAGAGAAAGTTTTATTTTATAAAATTTTGAAATATAAATTCAAAGTCTTGTAGTTTATATCAAATTTTATCAAAGTCAAAGATCGCATGTATGCCTGTCAAAATGCTTAAACTTTGGCTTTAGATTAGATATCTTCTAAATCAAATAGATACAAAATTGTAGTCAACGTCAGTCGATAGAGAAAGTTTGGTTCTATTAAAATATAAATCTCCAAAATCTTGTAGTTTAGATTTGCAAAATAATCAACGCCGTCAAAATCGCATGTATGCTCGTCAAAATGCTTAAACTCTTGTTTGAATTGATATCTTCTAAAGCAAAATAGATACAAAATTCTAAATCAATGTCAGCCTATAGGGACAGTTTTATTTCATAAAATATTAAAATATATATTCTAAAGTTTTAGTTTAGATTATAAAATTATTAAAAATCAAACATTGTATTTATGTCTGTCAAAATGTTTAAGCTCTTGCTTTAAATTAAATATCTTCTAAATCAAATGATACAAATTCTAATCAATGTCAGTCGATAGGGACAGTTTCATTCTATAGAATTTTAAATATGAATCTCTAAAGCTTTGTAGTCTAGATTATTAAAAATTATCAAAATCAAAGATTGCATGTATGTCTGTTAAAATGCTTAAGTTTGCGTTAAATTAGATATTCGAAATCAAATAGATCAAAATTTTAATCAATGTCACGATAGGGACAGTTTCATTCTATAGAATTTTAAAATATAAATCTTTAAAGTTTTGTAGCCAGATTATAAAATTATCAAAATCAAAGATCGCATTATACTGTCAAAATGCTTAAGCTCTTGCTTCAAATTAGGTATCTTTGAACCAAAAGGTTCAAAATTTTTTTAGAGTAAAAGGTTAAAATATAAATCTCCCAAAATCTTGCAGTTTAGATTCCAAAATTATCAAAGTCAAGATACAGCTAAATGCGTACGCTCTTGCTTTAAATTAGACATCTTCTAAATCAAAATAGATACAAAATTCTAATTCATATCAATCGATAGAGAACTTTAATTCTATAAAATGTTAAAGTATATAGCAATACGTAACTAATGTAAAGTATAATCA